>CM017561.1:53579738-53850399 GCA_007844125.1 Sinonovacula constricta
ATAGATAGATAGATAGATAGATAGATAGATAGATAGATAGATAGATAGAGACAGAGAGAGTGAGAGAGAGAGTGAGAGAGAGACAGACAGAGACAGAGAGAGAGACCGTTGTTATGTGACAATGCTTATTGTGAGTTTATGTTACTAAATGCAACCACATTTTGAAACCAACAAGTGCAAAGTATTTCACTATTTCCACCTTAAATGATAGTTTGGCTCCATCAATTAAGGACGATTTGAAATACGCTGACCAGTACTAAAACCTGTCTAAATATCCTATACATTTCAAACCTCGAACCTTTTAAGTTTGTTTTTGACAAAAGAATTTGCCTTCCGATAAGATTATGGCTTTAACAACAATGGGCTGCATGAATACACTATACTATATTTTAATGTGGACAAATTTGGAAAATCAAGACCACTTTTCTAAGGAATGTGTATAAGAAAGTGTTGTTAAGTTAGTATTTACAGTATATTCCTATACCAATTGAAGGATTTTCTTCAAACTTGGCTAAAATGTTCACCTCAACAAGGGAATGTGCAGAACTCATGTTGCCCATGTGTCAGCTCAAGGTCAAGGTCACAATTGAAGGTCAAATATCAAACAATCAAATATTAGACATTATGTCGTGTCCGCTCTGTAAGTCCTACACTAATTGAAAGATTTTCTTTAATCTTGGCTCGAATGTTCACCTCAACAAAGGGATGTGCAGAATCCATGTTTCTCTTTAAGGTCAAGGTCACACTTGAAGGTCAAAAATTGACTTAGAAAATATTCTTAAGTTTTAACATGTATTTGAATATTTCTAAAACTAGAAAAAGTATTTGCTTGAAACTTAAAATATATATGAAGTGTCAAAATTAGGATATGCAGGTCAAGTTTCATAACTCTGTATTGCATTTTGACAAAGTTATGCTCCTTTTAAGTCTTCAAATTTACATACAATCAAGTATTAGACAATATGTCGTGTCCGCTCTATAAATCCTATACTAATGGAAGAATTTTCTTCAAACTTTACTCAAATGTTCAACTCAACAAGGTTATGTGCAGAAACCATGTTACCTTTGTACCAGCTTTGTCAAGGACATTGGTGGGGGTATGAATCGCTTTCAGCGATAGTTCTAGTTAGGACTGGTGACATATTGTGCTTCCTTCATAAATGAAATGAAATTACAAAATATAACTTTTTTGAACGTTATCTGCATAGCATAGTTAATGTTTTAATATCATAATTAACATTATGTTTCACTTTTCTTAAGCAATCCATCAACGAATACCTGACCACACTGTTTGACCACATTCTGGACAGTGAGCTTTGTCCCCCGCCAGCGAAGTTTATCTGTGACTATATGGACATATTGGCAAACAAGTTCAAAATTGATGAAAACACACTGTTTGCTTGGAAGTCTCATAGGTAAAAATGCTTTTTCACAAAAAAGAACAAGTTTGTCATATAGATCGCATTAATGACATGTAAATATCTATCCAAACGGGTGTTAAGGTAGTGTTCAATTAGTACAAACACAAACGTTAACTACAATCGGAACTATGACATTAGAAATGTCTCAAAATTCTAAGCAAAATATTTCTTATATTTAGTTACGCAGCCCGCGTTTGGGGTCGTATGATCCGCCAGCCGAACCAGCTGTTTGATGTCAATGTGCCCCAGTATGTGGAGGACAGTCTCGACGTAATCGCCCAGGTCCTGGAAGATAGCCTGGCTCCCAGTGCACCAAAGCTATCAATGGTACAGTGATAACCACCTGTCATTTACACCTTATGCGCCATGGCTGTTTTTGTATTCTTTTGTCCAATCCATTTTCAAACAGACATCACTGCAACATATACAAAACTGACACTTATGAAGCTTTTGTTGTTACATCATGTTGCTGTATCTGAATTACCTCGCGAGAAAATTCCAAGAATCTGTATAAATTCACAATGTCCACAACGTGCGAAGCACTTGCGTTATGTACTGCGAAGTTATGGACAGATGGTACTTATACAAATGTGCTTTTATTGGGGTGAAATGAGGACGGATAATGTTGGATAGTTTGCGTATCTTTCCACATCATCAACACATTAACTCAGTTCGTACAAAGCAAACATGCCATTACACGGACCGGGTCTGATAACGTAGCCTTCATGGGTCGTGTTGGTTACAAACATGTAGAACATCACATATCAACATCACTAGGGTTGCGATTCAAAAATGCTGCTGTGTTTTTAAACACCAATACCTTACAAATTAATTGTGAAAAAGTTGCATAATGTATTTGGAAGTACGTGCACGTTCAAGTATGTTAATATTTTGTGTTCAAGGATTGCCCAGGTCAGAAGCAAGTGTTCTACAGCGAGGTACAGAGATACAGAGAGAAAGCAAAAGGGTTTCAAAAGGGCCTACAGGCTAAAGGAGAACAATCGAATGTTCTTACTGAATTCCTCGGAGATTTAAATAAAGTAAGTTGGTGGATTGCTGATAAGTTAAGTCGATAAATTTTAATATACAATATTTGTCTGGTAGTTGAAAGTTTAAGCATTTGTTACTTTTTACTAATTTTAAAGTTTGTAATGTTTGTAAGTAACCAATCTTATTAAGACATTTAAAATTTAAATGATCTGCTTTGGATTAATTACAGATGCAGCAGCAACAACAGAGTTTTAACAAGATGGCTTACCTTCAAAAACTCTACGATCAGCTGTCACCATATCTTGATGAGGTTGGTTTAAGTTGTCTGAACAAGGCATCTAACGTTATTTATATATGTTTTATTATAAATATCAGAAGATACAGAATGTGGTTAGAAGTCAGCGGCTCGAATCAGAGAGATTTTTTAACCGCTATCCCAGCTTAACTAACAACAGTTTATATGTTTCTTCCAGCCAGTAGTCGTATGAAATTCTGTAATCACAATGTCGTGTGTGCTTCTGAATTCCAAATTTTAAACATGTCCAAGCTTTAATGAGCTATTTAAAGGGATTCACAGTACAAAAAATGCAGGGAACAAGATAACCAAAGAAAAATAACTCTTCATAAACTTTGTCTTTGATGCTTTATCAAAATTAAGAAAAATCTTAAGGAATTACATATTTGCCCTGTACCAATACACTGTACTCACTATAGCTGGTACGGTGCAAATATGCTAAATACTTATTTTTGACAAAGCCCAGTAGACGATAAGGAGCCATTTGTTTATTTATGGTTCTTTAATTCAAGATCATTTATTTGTTTGTGTTATTGTGGCACTCTGATATATATTGTTATGTAATTTAGTCAAATTGTTTTTAGACTAAACACATTTTACCTGTTTTAGATTGTCGATGGTCTGGCTGCTAATACAGATACCAAAAACCTTGAACTGGACAAGAAAATGCGAGAAGTGATTGACATGCTAAAATGAGAAGAAATTGAGAAAAGTGACTTCACTATATGATCTAACGATGCTATAAAATGTTATTATTGAACACATAGAATTGCGTAACCTATATTATTATTAACAGTGTAAAGTCATAACATGGGTTACTGATGCATTAAACAAATGCAAACAATTGAAAACTAAGAACTACATGCTTCACCAGATATGTATATTTATTAATTTTTAAGGAATGCTTGAAACGCGAGTCTGTTTTGAATTACAAAGACAGTTTATTTTTATAATTCTTGCCCTATCCAATGGACACATACTTGTTTTTTAAAGTATTATTTTGTTGATGAAACGTTTAATGACATTTAATCTTCACTTCGAGCTTATTTTAGTTGTATTGGAACTATTTTGATAACAGTATTGTGTTTTTTAAATGACTATTTTATTACTTAATTAAATATTTAATATCTATTTTCTAAGACTCTTTCATAAATAGTATACAACATTACATATATCCATATTTACATATTAATTGTTTGATACTCTTTGTAATGTAAATAGAAATAATTATTTTCTGTTTTAATACTTTTAAGACTGCTAGATAAACATGTTTAAGTGTCATATTTGTTTACTGTTTTTATTAGTTTTAATAAGGTAAAATGACAAAGTGCTATGATCATTGCAACATTTACGAAAATTTTAAAAGACACAGGACAAACGTATTCACATACAAGTCATATGTAAAATTAAGAACAAATCAGAGACGCGTCATTATACAAATAAAGCAAACCCAAAAGTTACCGCCTTGAAACGGTCAGTCGGTAAATGGGACCGACGGGGATGCGTAAAGGTGGTATCCGACAGTTCTGACCAAAAATCTATTCCTTAATTAATAAAATAAATTATTGTTACCAGAGCAGAAATGCTGCTTATTGATGGCCCACACCATACGAAAGTGAAGCATCAAGCCATAATCGTCATTACAAAAATATATTTCTTATCTTAGCCACGCTGCACACTTAGCTATTTTTAAACTAGGAAAAACACATGACCACTTACATTTAAGCCCATCCAGGTAATCCGCTCTGACTCGATGTCTATTTTAGCAGTTATCCCTATTGTTCTTATTTATTGATTTGAAACCAATGAACATTTTGTGTGGGGATTAACGAGTTTTGCTGCATTCAAATTGAGATACGGTTTAAAATCGCTTTGCCTTAGGCTAAATTTTTTTTCTACTGTAATTATGCATAAATTCCCCAAAGGTCACATATTGTTACATATATTTGATAAAGGCAAACTGTCTGATACCAACTTAAAGCATGCTTATGTTTCAAATAATTGTCATTATAGGAAGTACATAATTTTACATTTTATCTAAGCCAAATGTTACTTGTGAGCAAGATAATCATATATGTATTGTGTATGTGTTGAAAGTGATTATAAAATTCAACTTATGAATCTGAATTCATAATTTATTTTTGCACACAAGGGTTATCGGGAAAAATGTATTTTGCACACATATAAACATCACGTTTTGGTATTCACAAATGTAACATTTTATTAAAATGAACATTTTATTGAAAGTGTTTTCTTTAAAAAATCAAAGGGTTTTATCAAGTAATTTGTTGTGCTGTGTTAATGCAATGCTGTTGTTTTTTCAGCCTCACCAAAGGCTGCGGTCAATTTCATAACATGCATCGAGTGATAAATGTATATATGTATAGTTTGCTGTGCGAAATGATCATTTAGATGTCTTTTCGTACTTTAAAGCATGTTTTAGAAGTGTTTTTATAACGTTTTTATGATGTTATGCCATGGATGTAAACTTTCATATTAATCTGACTGACGGAGCGTACATAGTTTCACCTTCTCTGTACAAGTTTAAAATGGTAAGTAGTTAAGAAAAAAAATATATTAAAAAATACAAAATAAAGCAACAGATAAACATGCTATAGAAAGTAAAGAATTCTTAAATTTTGTACAGATTTTACCCTTGACCTCCGATACTGCAGTCCAGTGCTGCTGAGTGTAGATTTATGTTTTATGTAGTTTTATCGTGTAATTATACACGATAACTGGCCCTTTATATACATATAGGTTTTCAACATGACTTATACTATGATTTTACAGGCGTAAACTGGCTTTCAGCGAATTGATTTAAGTCAGGGCCAAGGTGGGTTGATTTTTTTTAAATTTTCTTTGCCATTTATTTCTTGTGTTAAACATTAAACACCGTTTCACTGGAGGTCGTTTAGCTGTAATCAATTGAAGGCAACGAATTAAAATTGAAATTTTGTTTAGATTATTGTTTTGTGTCTTAACTTTAATGTAATTACGTTTTTTCTACTTGAAGGCCTTTTTCAACTAACTATCACCTCTGTCACGTCAGTTTATTCAGTCAGAGCAAAACAAGTCTCTTGTTAACTGTTTCCCTTTTTTTACCCAAACTATATATACTATCTGTGACAACGCTTGTAAGGACGTGACTAAGGTACGACTTAAATATGGGCGGGGGCGTACAAAATTGCCAATACAGCAGTCGAACCGTCGATTGTTTCAATAAGAATATAAAACGCAAACCAACCCTTACATTCATTTCCAAACTTCACATGTTACCTGCGGTTAGTAGAAAGAGATAAATAATTTACTGTTGATGAATTAACATGAACAATTTGTTCTGTCTTTAAATTTTTGTTTTGCATAAATGATTTACATACATTTTTATTTTATGGTGTCTTCAAATCCCTTTCAGGATGATCATTTTGTTAAAAGGGGGCACTCACTTCATCCTTGGTTTTATTCAAACTGTCATTAAAGTAAACAAGAGGATGCACCAGGAAACAGTAAAGTGAAAAGAATCTACTTGAAAAACGATATTTTCCTCATTGCTTCATACAGGTGAAGCCGCCGTATTAAATATTTCAGTTTGTGTGCCGTCATTAATCCCCATCTCACTACTGTGAAATGTTTGTTTTTAGTTTAAAATAACAGTAATATTGGTAAAAATACTCCAAAGTGTATTATTATTAAATGAAAGGTACCGATCACTGAACATTGTGTATATTGTTAAATCACTGGAAAGACGCTATCCATAATTTAGATGATTATCTGGCCATCTGGCGCCCCTAAACGACATGCTACTAAATTGATAATTAGATGTTTTGGTATTCACAAAATAACACCATAACCGTTTTATTAAAAGTATATTCTGTGTTTAAGAACCATTATTTGAATCATTATTTGAGTGATCCACGTCAATATTTCATGGTTTAGTTCTTGTTTTCTAAATAAAGATTTGCAGAATAGCATTTGCTATTTCATACACTTTTATTATTATAACATGTTATTTTGTTGTTTGAAAAGTTTCTTAGTCTTAGACTAACATTTATTTGTAAATACATTATTATATCATATTATAACTATATTTTGCATTTGTGTATTGCCTACAAACGTATGCCATATTCGTACATTCTTTTTATGTGATTTCTCTTCTGCGAAAGTTCTTGTTGACATTATAAATAAACCTATTAAGAAGAAAATCAGTTTGTTATTCCAAACACATGTTATGTTTGACACGTTTTTCTAACTTTTGTCTACAGAAACCATTATAAAACGTGTATTTTTAGTTGGGCTTTTTACAACGCGGTTAGCAAAGGCATTGCATGTCTTTAGTTATGTGTTGCGGTATGTAAAAACGTTATTTACAATACTGTTTTCAATTAAATGCAAGAGAAGAATTCTTTGCCGAGTGGTAAAGTCACCGACTTGTAATTTCCCCGGCCGCGTTGGTTTGAGTTTCTGTCAGGGCGGAGGGCTTAATGTGGTACGGACTTCCAGATGACATGCGGTGTTCCGGTGGTTATACAAAGAACTTTGTGTGGGGTCTTTCTTCTGTAAAAAGATTCACATACAATGTTATTTATAAAACTATTTATTACACTTCTTTGCAGTATAAAGCTTTGCCATATATTTACTTGTTTGCGTATGGGGCGAGGGTGGGCTGCAGGAAAATTCCCTTTATCGTCAAGCATAAAGCACGTTTAACATCTTTTAAAATTTAAAGTCTGGGTACATATATGCATAACGTATTACAAGTCATGACTAAAATAGGCGTTTGTTCAAATGATTAATATAAACATAACTTACGTGTGTGTCAGTTTACAAGGATGTACAGAAAAAGTCGGGGATATTAATGCAAATCGCATTAGATATCATGCTTTTCATTAGATTAGGTGGGTCTTTTCTTTATTGCACTTGTAAGGTGATACTTTTCCTTATAGAGTAAAAAATAAGGAAAATACAGAGTTTCCTTACTCTAAGTAAACAATATTTCCTCTAGACCGTTGCATCTTGTAAATAGGGTAATTTTATTACTCCTTTTTATACGGGCATAATTAACGCTAGTTTTACACCCTTAATTTTAATTATAAAGATAAGCAAACATAGAAAAAGAGATGAAGAGTGAGAGAGAGAGAGAGAGAGAGAGAGAGAGAGAGAGAGAGAGAGAGAGAGAGAGAGAGAGAAGAAAAAGAGACAAAACAGACAGAAAGACACACTGGCATACATGTAGTTTGACAGGCAAACAGGTGGCCAAAACAATCCGGCAATTAGGCAGGAGCAAAAGCAAGATGCAGACAATCAAAAAGGCTGCTAGGTAAATAGACAGGCATGCAGTCAGACAGGCACAAATAACAACCAGACAGACATGTACATGCAGGCAGACAGGCAGAAAAGAAGGCAGAACAACAGGCATACATGCATACATACATACGCACGCAGACAGACAACCGGTTTTCGTCCTGCAGACCGACGGATAGACGGGCGGACCGGTGCTTGTTCTAGTCATGCAGGCAGCAAGCAGGCTGACAGACAGACAGACCTACGGACGGGTGGACGGACAGGCAGATATACACATACCACACACGAACACACACTCACACGCACACACACAAACAAACAGACTGATACACAAACGAGGATAAGCTAACTAGTTTATAGGTAGGACATTAGAAGATGAATCAATTATCCAAATTCCACGTTTATTCTGTACTTTAACTAGGATGGCTGCGAAAGAAAAACCCTGACTGAACTGATTTTGTTAATATAATACTAATAATACTCCAGAATCTTGCAAACCCTTGGAAACGACATTCTCAAATAATATTTTCGATAGCACTTCCATGTATTGTTATTATTTCTCTATATGTCTTCGAAAAAATAAACATAAATTTTTTTGTCATAGTGACTCAAACATGTTTAAAGCTGCGTTATCTTATATCGTGTACAAAGAGGCGTCCCAGGTCAAGAGGTATGTTCGTTTATCCTCACCTCATGGGTTCGAAGACCGGAGCAAACACTGCATCGTCTTCCTGCTGACCTGCAGTTCGACAGATGGCTCAGACTTTTTATTGGGGTCTTTCTCAACAACAAAAAACGATTGATGTCCCTATCATTCACGTAATTGTGGTACCACGGTGTATATTAAAAGAATATATTAAACAAAAACATAACTATATATTTATATCACAAAGAAAATCATACTTAAAAAAACGATAGGTTCTTGCAAACAATGGTGGTGGACGTCACCATGTAAACATTTGAAGACAAAATACAGTTTCTAAAAAAAGCGTGATCAGGTCGATTTAACTTTTAGTAGCAACTCATTTCTATGATTTAATTGTATTCCTAAATAAAATGTTACCAATATTGTTATTGTGTTTAAATGCTCAAGCTATGCCAAAAAGTTAATAGTTTCACCTGATGTTTGTCGTTTATTTAAATAAACACTTTCTGCATGGTACTAAAGTAAGGGTAAGTGTGTGTTTAAACAAAATATGAGAACGAGGAAAACTCTTTTCAGAAAATATAATTGCGTTAACCGGGTGCAATCGGTTGAGAATGAATAAATGTTTTGGTGCGTGCGCTCCTTATTTCCTCTTACTGTAAAAATGAGAAAACGACGAATCTTAAAGAAAAAGAAACAATAAGGAAAATATCTGACTTATAATAAGTTACTTAAATTCACGTGCTTTCAGTATTTAAAGTTGTATTTAATCGTGTATTTGAAAAGTGTTATTTACTGGCTTGTTGTAAACTGATAAAAATGAGGCGAGACCAACGTCATTTCAGCTTTAAAACATATAATGAGGTTTTAAAGTTTCATCAATTGAATTGGTGTTTACCCATTTCCACGCGCACAAGTTGATAAATGATATTTAGGAAACCTTAGTATCCAACATAATAACTATATAAGAAAACAAGGAAAATGCTCTACCTATCTACCTACCTACCTACCTACCTACCTACCTACCTACCTACCTACCTACCTACCTACCTATCTACCTATCTACCTATATATCTACCTACCTATCTATCTATCTATCTATCTATCTATCTAATCTATCTATCTATCTATCTATCTATCTATCTATCTATCTATCTATCTTTCTATCTATCTATCTATCTATCTATCTATCTATCTATCTATCTATCTATCTATCTATCTATCTATCTATCTATCTTGTTTTTCATGTCCGGTTTGATACTTACTTTTATGATCATGTTTAAAATATTCGATAATTTTTATTAGAGATAATGTATTGTTATTAAGTGTGTTACAGCCATACAAGAAAGTTGTTTGTCCAATTAAAGGCGGAAAATGCAGGAAAGCTTTCATAGGGTGCACCATCTTAACTGAGATATAATATCTCTTGCTTTCAAATTGCTATCAAATTGCATTATAGCCCTGTATTGTTGCATTGGGGGATACATGGTATGTCGAGGATAATATACTGAATTGTCTTAAATACAGGTAGGCCAGTCCTCTTTCGCCGAAAGGATAACTGCAAAGACTTCTTATAAATAAGGGCTTTTCTCTCGATGCAGAATTTAATAAGGATGCAAACGTAGACAAGCACACATTGGATTACATCTACGTAGAAAGCAAAAGTAAGTAAACAGATTTTAACAATTCTTTGATATTTGCATATGACATTTAAAAGTAAGCCTATTTAAGTGATTTCCAATAATAAAATAGATCTACATTTTACTTGTCATATTTTGAAGTCCTTAAGGATAACAATGATAGATAAAGTATAAAGTATTAAATATGTTTCACAAAAGTGTTAACTGTGTTCGCACACGACAGATACTATTTTATAAAAAAAACTTGACATGTACTGAACCAGTCAAGTGTTACAAGATTTTCATTACAGGATTCAGAGTTGAAATAATTCAAATGAAATTGTATTTTATTAAGTAAATATTGATAATAAAAAAATCTGTTCTACTTTTCATTTTGCCGTCCTAAACGGTCTTCTGGATGACATCCGTTTTCAATAAACTTATCGTCTATTATCATCGAGAAAGCTGTTATCATTTCGTGTATTTATTGTATTAATAATATCCAATCAAAGTCTTTGATACCGGGCAAATAAAAACGTTTATCCTGATTAACTTTGTTTCCGTGTACATGTATTTCATATGAACCTTTACCTTTTTCTAGGGCATTCAAAGATGGGTTGCGGACTTACATTCATTTCCTTCAAATTTGTGGTCATATTCTTAGAGTTTACCTGCCAATCTGTTAAGGCTGCACCAAATACTCAGCTTGAACGAATCATTGACTACGATCAATTGAGGAATGTTGTGTTTTTAAAATCAGAGGACATAATTTTGGCAGGAGACAGAATGTTACATAAACTTGGAGATGACTTATCAGTCAAACAGGAGAAGTCCATGTGTGATCGTGATTGTGAAAATATAAACAAGATCTGTCTTGCTAGAGAGGAACATGGCGATTTTATCATATGCGGAACTAGAAATGATGGGTTTTGTGAAATGCGCTTTGTTGCAAATCTGTCTGAGGTGTCTACAAACGATTCTGCCAAAACATTGCCAAACATTCTCAACCAGAAACTTATTCATTCGGCGGCTTTTATTAACAATAACAGCAAAATGGTTTTAGGCTACAATACGACAGATAATTGTACTGTCACTTACAAAATCACAGACATAGAGCTCAGTAGTTTGTCTCCTGGTGAAGACGTCTCTTTGGAATTGGAACCACACAATACTACCGAGCCTCTCATATATTTCAAAAAGGTATTACCGAATATATCACATCAGAAAAAAAGTTATTTTCTAATCCATGAAAGAAGTGGAACCAATTACCATTCGAAAATGGTGATAAAGTGTGAATCACGCTTCACCAAAGTAAACATAAATTGCATACATGACAACAAGAACTACAACTTGATCCAAGATGCTGATATTTTCGACACGGGGACCTCAGCTGGGATGGTCTTTGTAGGAGCCTTTGTGTCTTCTGATGACCCACTATCTTTATCTGGAGACAGTGTTGTCTGTATCCAGAAACTCAACCTGAAAGATCAACAAATGCAAACGGTGAGTTGTATACTAATATCTACTTTATTTGATCTCCTATTTCTTTGATGTTGTTGTTTTCAACGTTTCAACTTTTTGTCGAGTCAAATAAGATGGATGTAGCTAAATGAACAGAGCTAGATTTGTATGTTAGCTTATTTCATTACAATAAATGGCTTCACATGCACACAGTGTAAAATTATAATTCATTTAATTACAAGATAATAATTAAAACCGTGTAATGGGTTTAATATTGTATTAATGGATTTAATACTAAATAGAACTAAAAAGTTTATCTTTATCTTAAAATAAACTTTGCTAAGAAATAAATGGTCTTTTCATAATAATCAGGCAGCTGATGTTCTTCTGAACTCATCATATCTGCTTCCAAAGAGCGAAGGCTTCATAACTGCAATCAAATTGGACAATGGACCACTGACGAATATGTCTGTCGTTTATATTGGAACGTCAAAAGGGAAATTTATTCAGGTAATATTACAATTTATTATGTTCATTACAATAAACAATAGAAATTAACTGGTATAATTTTATTTTGGTACACTAAAGTGAAGGAGAAAACATTTTTTATGACAAATTGCTAGACATAATTATGTTTGTCTTCTAATTTCTTCAACAGCTTCCATCTGACATTTGAGGTCTAATATACATGCATATTAACATATTCGTTTACAAAGAATTGACAAATGTGTAGCTGTTACCATGTCAATATTCAATACTTAAATTGCATAAGATAACACGTCGAAACCCTCATAGAAATTTTTGTGAATTTCAATCATTTGTAGGTGAGATGACTCTTCATTATTGTATTATCTGGTTGCCAAGAACGTCCACCATTATTTTTATATTGTGTTCTGAAAATACAGACGATGTGACGTTATAGATAAACACATTTATTTTATTTAGTTTTTGAGCATCCGTAGTCTTTCAAATTATTATTTCCGTTGTATGATATGCTTTGCAAAATTACTGTTAATAGGACAAAATCACTCAAGTATGTCATTTTAGTGTTAGTTCTAATTTCTATATGTGTTGGAGTTCTTATATGACACTGTAATATATTTTCCGTAAACAGTCAATACAGTTACTTCTTAGCAATGTTAATAAAAGACATAAGGTTTCCACAATACAGATCAATCTGATTTTGCCGTTTTAAACATATTTTAAATGGGTCGTTTTGCTCGTTTCTTCTTGTGAAAATCTTTCACAGAAACGTCTTAACAGCATACAGTATATGCTTGTGCACTATTTTTTCTTAATATTAATTAATGAAGAAGTCAAACTTAATATCAGATTTAAAAATGATTTTGGAAAATTGTATGGAAAAATGTCGGCATGTTGCTTTAATATCTTTTGTTATTGACCATTACCTTGAGTAAGTTTGCCAGTGCTGTCCGTCCTATTTGCCATATTTATGTTCTTAAGTGAAGTGCTATGCATTTTGCCACAATATTCTTTGCATGGATCTCTGTGGTGAGTGGTTAACCTCCATTATACACAATCGGAACACTTCGAATAATTCAGGAATCAAATCTCGGATGTATGTAGGTAGTCGGATCACCTTGGCCATTTCCCTAAATGGGACTGCTTTTGTGGTACGATGCCTGTAAAACATCAATTTTGGCGGCTTCAAAACTATATCATGCAACTTCATTTTTCCAAGCGCAGTAGACACTCAGATGTCATTGTTAATGTTTTGTGCGAACTACATTTTTGGCATGTTTTTCTTCCGTCTTCTGGCGAACAAAACGTTCGGGATTTCTATAGGTATCAATGCACGAGATACATCCTAGGTATGATTGTCCCGAGGACGGAATTACCCGAGGAGCTCCGATTGCATTATACAGAGCTAGAGATTAGCGTTTTCTGAAATTGGCGCCGCTCTGGAGAGCAGTGCCTATTATGGAATGCATTTTTAATGGGCGATAGTGTAGCTGACAAGACACAGGAAATCACAGATGCTCTGTGACATTTTTTAAAGAAAAAAGAACCAAGTATTCCGCTGTTAACATTGTAGCTTCCAACAATAATGCGTAACTTGCAATTATAAAAAAAATAGCAGACATTTATAGGAATTCGCAGCTGTTTGGTGAAGAATTGTTTATCAAAAGAAACAATACCAATGTTGGCAATGCAGCTTGTAATTACAGATGTAGGAGAGAAAACGAAAAATTGTTGCTGTCAAGTTTTATTTAATTAATCGACAGTGTAAAATAGTGTTTAGTTCTCAGGATAGTCATCTTCTTGTTTAAAGGGCAAGCTCTCTCTGGCGCCTTGGATGACTCACATCCTAGCTCTTTCTGTATTGACTTGGTATGTTCTCTTTCTTTAGTGTTGACAAATAATTGACGTTTTTGTAAACAATAGATCAAAGCGGTTTACAGACGCACCTTTACCCAATATGTGCAAGATTAAGCCACATGGTTAACGAGTTACATATTACACGTGCTTGTTGGGAGTGATACCTTGTGTAAACACTTGACCTATAAATGATTAGTAACTGCCATAGTATTAATGGGAAAATTATATACATAATGTGGAACAGTCCAGTATACAAGATAAACTTCTATATCTAGCTATAGTTGCGAGTTTAAAAGCACACAGAAACCAGCACCACATCATAAATTTTAAGCCAGAATTAATATAAGTATTTCACAGGTTATTTTAAAATATAAGTATTCCACAGATTATTTTAATCCACAGGTTATTTTAAAATATAAGTATTCCACAGGTTATTTTAAAATACTCAGACAGAAAAGTCAATCGGTTTGATTATACTATTCGTAAATGTGGAATTGCAGTAAAGGGTGCATCCATATATCTCGATTTAGTTATATTTTTATATGATCGATATAGAAGATATTTGTCTGTCACGGTGATCGTGTTTTATTTCATGAAATTTTACACAAAAATAATACAATTTCTCTATGACCACGAGTGAAACAAACATACGATAATTAAATGAATATTCTGTTTATATCATGCTTATGTCGTCTTTAAACATTATTTTAATCATTTCATTGTTGGTCAGAGGGACAAAATTAGGTTATAGCTCTAAATGATGTAGGTTCTTGGCAACACTTTCTTGTCAACAGGTGGAAATGTACTCATCTATATCATTTGGATTCATTTTTAGACCTATTTGACTTCACTGGAAGAACCATTACAAAGCTTTTCTAGCACAGTTGTGCAGGAAGGGTCACCAGTGGTGACCATGAAATCGCACAATAATAGAACTTATGTTGTCACTGGAAAAAGGTACAGTATACATGCTTTAAAAAAAGCAGTAGTAAAATTACTATTCAATTTCAAATAAAAAAAGCATATAAGTTTTTCTTGCCGTTTCAGTTTAAAGCATACCTTACAATTATCAATTAAGTTTTACTTCTTTTGGCATTTACATGTACCATACAATACAAAATGTAACAGGTGCAATAATAAGGAATAAAAACACTGGAATTATACATAGTTCATAAATATGTGTAAAACAGTATAAAACATATTTGGTTCTTTCCTGGGTTTATCTTTCTACCAACATATCTTTTCAATGTTAAGGAGGCAGAGTCCACTTAGAGCAGTTAAAACGCTACAGTGTGCCGTGATCCTCAGACATGACACCTATTCATATTATCCTGACACCGACAAAACGTGAATTGAGCCATTTGTAGCGTGTTAGCAAGGGATCTTTACCAGTTCTGTTGCGAGGACTTAGTTAAAGATTATATATATATATATATATATATATATATATATATATATATATATATAACTGTACTCCTACGTTAGTTATACGTTATTTTCAAAGGACCAACTATATAAGTTTAGAGAGCTTCTTTCCTTTGCATTTAAACAGAAATTAAACAAATATTAATTACATAAGCATGAATAAGCACGTATAATTTTGTAGATGTTTTTTTCTGTTTTTTCTGTTATCATACCTTAACTGTTTTAAACAACATCATGACAAGATCTTCATTTTAGATTGCATGGTATTCGTCAACAAATTGTGAAAGTTACAAAACATGCAACGAAATGACCAAAGCAAAGAACCCATTTTGTGGATGGTGCATGTTTGAAGGAAGGTTTGAAATTTTGCCTTCTTTTGCGGCGATGCTGAGTCGTTGTAAACACTTAAATCGATCACATACGGTAAAATTACCCATTGTTGTATATGTAATTTATCAACAAAATTTGTTAAATTTTCTGCATGCTGGAGATTACGTTTTAGATATTCGTTTGCTCACGAACAATATAACGAGGTAAATTACTTGCCGCTTTGTGATTGGTTGAAATCAGCTGGTTTGGAGCGGTTCTGCAATACAGTGCTACAGATAATTATTACCCTATTGCTTGTGCTACCAAGGACGTAAGCTAAAAGCAACACAATGTAAGTTTGTGTTTTATTCCTCTTCCTTGAAAATGAATTACATGTATGTGTTTCTAAGAAACCACAATTATTCTTGTCAAGTACTAAATGCCCCCAAAAGTTCATATTAAAAATCCCATTCAGCAGATACGATGGCAAACCTACCCATTGAGCCAACATTAATCATTTAAAATGTGACATTATAAAACACTTTTATACTCAAGTTATTACAAAGAAATAAACATAAATCTAAAATAGGTTTTGAGTGTTGTTAACGCAAAAATATGTGTATCAAAAGATTGCATTATATAAAAACGGGACTTTCAAAACTATTTACGTAACTGTTATAACATATGATAGGAGTACGGCAAGGTCAGAATGCACCTCAAGTTGGAGATCCATGGTTGATCCTTGCAGTTCTATCTCAGTCTCTTTAGGGGCCCAACGCGTCGGAGAACATCAACAGGTAAATCCGTGATGGTTCTTATTACAAAGTCATTTACCTGGTGACTAAATTGGAAAATG
Organism: Sinonovacula constricta; assembly: GCA_007844125.1. Classification (NCBI taxonomy): domain Eukaryota; kingdom Metazoa; phylum Mollusca; class Bivalvia; order Cardiida; family Solecurtidae; genus Sinonovacula; species Sinonovacula constricta. The sequence continues at coordinate 53,596,402 of CM017561.1, forward strand.
TTATATAATCATATTAAACCAGTTAAAACACTTAACGATTGCTGAAAGTCTTTTTTTTTGTATTGGAAATAGACTTGGGATGATTTCTTTTGTTGAAGTCTAGAACAATAAGACTGGGACTGTGCTGTTTTTGCATGCTATACTAGCGTTCAGAAGCGCTGTTTTGGCGGGGTAAGCTTAACCCTGTAAGCGATTACACGTGATCAAAATTATTCGGTAGTAAATCTAATGTACAATGCCATAGGTTTATTATCCTGGTCCAAAAATAAATATAAATGTATATAAAAACTTCCGTTTAACTATTTTATCAGTTGTTTATATCGCGTCTCATATCCTGTGTGCACTAGTTTAAGTATTTGTGACCTTTGTGATGTGTGTAATTTACGTCTTAGCCGTGCCTTCTGATCATTGTATGAAAAATATAATTTTAATTTCTTAAACATTGTAGTTGAGAATACAAACCGAACACTTCCCACTTGACGGTATCATGTCAGGTGATAACTTTACATGTCGGCTCTCAGGAATTAGTGGATCAGTTGCTGCATACAATAGCACCACAAAAAATTTCACTTGCACCATTCATGAGAAAGGTATGCTTGCTTAAAAATAAGTCATTTTTATACTTAAAAAAATGTTATAGATAAAAACTTGAATATTAAGTACAAAAGATACGCAATGGCTGATGTTTTTAAACGAAACTGAAAAAACGGCAACTGGAAATTTGTAAACTTATGATAGTTACCTTACAGCAGGCGGACATTCCGGGTTATTGCACTTACATGTATCTTTCACCATATTCCTGGATATACCCTATACAGTTAAGTGGAAATGTTCTGTAAATTCATATAGAAAGAATAATCAATTATGAATTAAATTCAAAATTATGTTCATATGTGACGATCTCCTTTCCACACAAATGCAATTTCTAAAGCTGTTTATGAATAAATTATTTAAAATTGTGTTATTGCAACGAGGCATCGAAAACTGTTAAGAAGGTAATTTAATTATATACTTGAATTTTTTTATTAAAAGTGTCACATGCACATGAGCAAAGCAACAACCAAAAGTCTTGTCTAGATTATTATAGGACTGATTTTATAAAAAAAACTTAATTTTAGTATGTTAAGCTTGAATAACGATGATAATGTTTTGCTTTGAAGAACATCAAACTACAACTCTCGAGGTGGTCGGCACTAGATCAGGAAAAGAGTTTCTCGTAGGAGCGATACAATATTTAATATATAAATGCGAAGAGTTCAAAAGGTAAGTGCATAACACATAAAATGACGTTTTATTTATACCAATAAAACAAATAAACTTATACATTTGATCTTATATGTCTGTTTAAAAAGCAACAACTATGATAATACTTTCGATAAACAACTTTTTAAAACTAATAATATTTTATTGGCAATTAATGTTGTTAGCATCCACTTAATAATAAGTAACGTTTGAATCATGCACATGAAGCACTGTAACCTAAGTTAAACCATGCAAGATATGAATGAAAAACTGATGTTACAAATGTAATTTGCTTTGAATGCTTTCCAACTCCGGTAGGAATCACATTATATATAAAATCTTCCATAACAGAGAAAGTAAACAGCAAGTACAAACAAGAATCTTTGCGCAATATCAATTGCCAAAATTTCAGCAAAATTAATAATGTTTAATCGGCACTTTGTATGACGGCGTGTGTTTCACTTCCAGATGTGGCCAGTGTACAGATAATGGGGTACAATGTAAATGGTGTTCAGGGAGCTGCCATGACTTATGTCAAAATGTGAGTTGGCATACTTATATACTTTGTCTTAAAATAGTGTCAGTATAAGGCTAAAATTATTTTTAAACAGTGATATAAGAACAATGGAGCTGATTGTTATCATTTTTTTTTTACAATTACAAGTTTTTGTTGCAATGTTTGCATTTGACTGTACTATAAAAACCTTATTCTGTATTTTTTTTTCCAAATTTTAATATATGTTGAAATATTCAAAGGACCTTATACTATTTTCTTATTAATACTTACAACAGTGTTACATGTGCAATGTGGCAGTAGTAAATAAATTGTCCCGTGCATGTAGTCTATGTTGACACTTAATGTATCCTATCATGATTGTTACGTGTACATTTCTTCGACGTACGTTAGACTTTGTTGTTTTAATTCTATTTACATATAATCAGATTGCTACAATCATTTACACTTCTTTTCTTGTCAAATTTACCGTGGTTCACATATTTAATTTCTTTCTACAACCAAAAATATTGTCTGTTTTTTTTTCTAATAAGCTATTTAATATCCAATCACCCTACTATATAAGGGGGCAATTTTTTTAAATACGTCACATTTTAATTTAATGACGTCAAAGCTTGGTTCTAAGACAACTGCTTGCATTTGTGAAACCATTCAGAACGTGCCCTAAAAACATGTTGAAATAAGCACCCCAGTCAGACCTTTTACTGACTGGCCGTTCTAAGGCGGTAAATGTAGGGTTTGCTCTGTTTTCTATATCTACCTAGTTTTGTTGTAACTGGGTGGTGTCGCTTGCGACACCATCCAAAGGTTGAGAAAGCCGGCTTTCGTAAGCAAACAATTGACCCTCCATGATCTTGACTATTTCCCAAGCCTGGTGAAAAGGTAGTACGTGTACAGAACAATTATGTATTTCTAGACTAAGGTCTAGACGCGTCGACTGTGCCCAGACATGCTTCAAATTATAACATCAATATTGCTATATTTGTGAACTGGTTCATTATATTGTTTCAATGAGATGTATATAAAATGCAGATCTATGAATGAACAATGCCGCGTACGATTATCACTCAATGACTAGAAGCAAGGCTCGATATGGGGAGTGAACTGCTATTAGAATGAGTGTTCCACTGACTATGTTTTATCTACAAGGTCGAGATATTGCTATATTCCGCGCTGTGCCTCACTGTCGTCTGCGGCTCTGAAACAGGTTATACTATGTCAGGGGTCATTCATATGGTCTAAGCATATCAGACTTAAGCTACTGCATGCGCTCGGGAAGGAATGGTACGCGTTCATATCACAGAAGTGTTATAGGTAGTAGTTAATTCCAAATTTTTAGTCGAATCTGGTACCAAGTATGAACATTTATTTAAGACCTAACTTAAGACAAAATGCAAATCATATAAGAAGTTTCGAATATAAAATGGTTTATAGTATCGGATGTTAGTTGCTCTGATTTAATTGTTGTCCAAATGTGTAATCTATATTTATTTAGAAACTAAATCGCTTACAGTGTAAAGTTTACATTGCCCTTACAGCGCTTTCGAGCGCTTTGGTCTTTACATTTGACTGTCTTTGTCCTGTGCTTTAATTTTTTTTATATATATTGGTATACTCATAGGAGTTTGTTATATTTTGCTATCATATATTGTTTGGTTAAATGTTTAATTGTGATATAACAAACAAAGGCTTTGTTAATACTCACATGATTTTATTTCTAATCTCATTTTCAGATGACTGATTGCCCAAAATTAGCCGAAAGAGAAATATACGTTCCGAATGGATTTGACTCCAATGTCACATTTTATGTAGACATACCTAATGTCAGTACTTTGTTTAATGCTAATTATTATTTAAATTTAGTACTTTCAAACTGTTATAACTCTATATTTATGTTTTGATTGTGTCTTTGTCACCTCGTCATAACATAAAAAAGACATTGGTCTTTCAAATGTAATCTTTATTAAGGATGCAACGCAATTCGAAAGATATGCATTTTTACAAAAACACCATCATTTTTAAATATAATCAGTAAAATAATTTACTTCGTTCTTAAAAAAGCAATACTTAAATGTTGACATTAAACCGCCTTAGTCGAGTTTGGTCGTAATGCAATACATTTAATTTCAGCAAAATGATATTATAAATGCAGGCGTACAGAGTTTAGTTCATATATCTACAAACAGTTAAACGTGTGGATTTTATGAGTTTCAAGCTATGTTTAAGTGGAACAAAATTAATTATTTATGGTGTATTGAAGTATTGAATTTTGTTGATATATGCCACATGTAAGAGTGATTATATTTTAAATTTAAATGCAGTTGATTGTTTTGAAAATATTTTCAATTTATTATAGAAAGTGGTAATGCGAACTAAGGATGGACCATACAATCAAGTAACATCTGTGTAAACAAAAGCAAGGACAAAATCATATATAGTTTTTGACACACGTACAATTATTGTCACATAAACTATGCGCTTATACATAGAATTGACGAATTGTTTAACTGCTAAAATACTTATTGCAGAGGTATTCAGTTTCCTGCCATGCACCAAGCATCTCGAAAACATGCCCTTGTACATCTAATGGCACTTCAGCTACATGCAGCTTAAAGGTACGATGCAGAAAACTAAAAAAATATAAACGATTCTCTGTCAGGAGTTTATGAATTGTAAATCAATTATATAACCAATTATATATGCATTTAATTAAGGATAGTAAATTATGATGATTAAATAGATAAGAAGTTAAATGCAAAGTTGCCATTAGTAAAATAGACGTTTGTGCAATGTGCCAGTTTTCTCTAAAAACCTCTGGATGTATTTCAATAAAAGTTTACCTAGTCGCTCCGATTTCCAGCGTGTTTGCTCAAGCAAAGGCTTATATTTATTAATGCCCCTAACGCAGCATTCAGTTAATAATAATTGTATGGCCAAAGATTTAGATTTATTTGACTCCACAATTTGTTTTTCAAATTTATACTGGCCTGTTACAAAACACACCACCGCTGACATAAATGGTTTTAAAAATGGACATCGAAATATTATTCACGTGTACATATATCAAGGTGATGTGATGAACCATTTTCAAGTAGTGGGTCATACATGTGAAGGTAATTGTAGGCGACAAATACGTCTTAATCTGTTTTTCTTTGACACAGCCATACCCCTGTTAAGTACATTCAACTTCTTGTAAGCACGTTCAGCAGTAGACGAAAGATACCGTGCATGACGCATTTATTAATATTCATACTTTGAACTCAATTAAAATTAAAAGTTAAACCAGATACTATTTATTTTCATTAATTACAGATTAATATGACGGACCACAATACTTCAAAGCAAGACCTAGGCATTCTACTGAAGTATGGTCTCAACTCGACAGTGGCAGAACTGGATAAAGAAATCAACGGTAGGTCGTCCAACACAAGTTATGCTAACGTAGACATTCATATACAATGTAGACATTCGCAATATTTTTCACCTTTAATATCAAGCTTGAATATAAACAAGAAAAATATAAATATGTTTTACTCAAATCTCAACAAAACACCATACAAATCACAATTTAAATTCAATGTCAGCTATACCACCCTCTCATCCAGCTCTAAACTTCTTTCCTTCTGTTTGCAATCTCTCTGAAATATTGTCATAAATTTGAAAAGCTATCGGAACTTTAAGGGCCATAAATACCTTCAGGGGTCTTTGACAAAAATGTAGTTCAATCTTACACTTTTTTCAGGGCCAATATCAAATCACTTATTTATTAACATATAGTTAAGCATTTTACGAATACATTTGCCTTTATTTTTGCCGACGGTGCTGTTCAATGAGGTAAATGCTCAAGTTTCAACTCTCGTGATTTTGTCATTTTTAAATTAAATTAACAGTAATACTACGTGTGTCTAGAGCTATTTAAATTTTAATATACATGTATGTTGTGGTTTCATGGACCTTGTCATATTATTTATTTGTCGATCATTTGTTTTCACTTAACATATATGTCTGATTTATCCATAGAAACATACATTAAAAAAGTCAAATTGTCCTGCATTGCTTTTGAATTTCATGATGTTGGTACAGGTTCCTTAAACTTTGGTGATTTAAAGTATTTTGGAAAGTCACAGCCTTTCATAATTCCAGTCGTGATTGGACAACTTAAGCAGTCTTTTTCTCTTATTTTAAAATCGTGAGAATGAAAGTAGATATCAAATCGTACAAAATCTTTTTTATCGTATTATTTGTCATTTTTAGACAAAAGCAAGTTTTGCTTCTTTATTGACGTAGTTCCGCTTATAAACGCATACTTTTGTGAAGCAAGTTTGTAAGGATGGTTGTCAATTACTGTCTAATTTATGTTTAACAAGATGTTCCTTGTTTTAAGATTTTATATTATTATTGATATCATTACTTATTTATTATGGCATAAATACCAAGCTACTAAACCGGCCGCAATAGCTCAAGTGGTAGAGCGTCGGCTTGTGGATCGGAGATTGCGGGTTCAAACCGCGGACGTGTCAAAAACTTTAATGTTGGTAGTAGTTGCTTCCCTCCTAACGCTCGGTGCTAAGGGGACAGCAAAACGCTTGACTAGTCGGTGGCAGTATAATGGTCCGGCCGGGTTCAGTCCCTGAGCGCCTCATAGATGCCCCTGTGCTATTATGATAGAAATGTCGCTGCACACTATCGGAAAAAATGCCGGCAAATCCCATCCCCAAGCTACTAATGTTATTATTTATGTAATATTTAAGAATATGTTCTTAATGAGAGCTGTCTATATGTATGCATGCAGCAATGACTGTGCACTAAATGTGATATATATATAAATATATATATATATATATATATATATATATATATATATATATATATATATATATATATGTCTGTGCACTCAATGACAGAGATATCTATAAGTCTGTATGATCCACTTCCTGTGCACTCAATGACAGAGATATCTATAAGTCTGTATGTTCCACTTACTGTGCACTCAATGAGGGAGATATCTATAAGTCTCTATGTTCCACTTCCTGTGCACTCCATGACAGAGATATCTATAAGTCTGTATGTTCCACTTCCTGTGCACTCAATGAGAGATATCTATAAAACTGTATGTTCCACTTCCTGTGCACTCAATAACAGAGATATCTATAAGTCTGTATTCTGTATGTTCCACTTACTGTGCACTCAATGACAGAGATATCTATAAGTCTGTTTGTTCCACTTCCTGTGCACTAAATGACAGAGATATCTATAAGTCTGTATGTTCCACTTACTGTGCACTCAATGACAGATATATCTATAAGTCTGTATGTTCCACTTTCTGTGCACTCAATGACAGAGATATCTATAAGTCTGTGTGTTCCACTTCCTGTGCACTCAATGACAGAGATATATATAAGTCTGTATGTTCCACTTCTTGTGCACTCAATGACAGAGATATCTATAAGTCTGTATGTTCCACTTAATGTGCACTCAATGAGAGAGATATCTATAAGTCTGTATGTTCCACTTCCGAGTCTCACCTTTAAATGTAATCATAATGTGCAAATTCAACTATACAATTAAACAATGTGTAGTTGATATTCTCAGTTAAAGTCATTCCCTATAAATAACCAGTTACATATAGTTGTTTTTAAACGCATTACATGTAGGCCCCTAACTAAAAATAGACACACACACCTTTTGAGTCCCATACATATTTCTTGGCGAATATTATGTAAGGTGTGTTTTTTTAGTAATATAATGAAGATAATGCTTTGTTTTCATTTCTCCTATTTACAGAACATTTAACTTTTTTAACAAACAACAACAACAACAACAACAAACAAACAGCAACATTTTCCTGCCCAAAGTAAAAATCTTTAAAAAAGTTGTTGTTTATAAAAAGACCTTTACAAAGGTTTGTGTTGTATATGACTTTATGATTATGCTTTATACGTTTTTCTAGATTAATACAACACTTTATTATTATGGTGAGCCTATAAGCATTCTTTGCTGCACATGAGCATTGTACGCCTTTGTTAAACTGCAGAAATTACAATCACCATTGCTGCATATAGAGAAAGCACACAATTCACATTATTTACTGTTCATAAGGTTTATTGGACATTTTGAGGATGTTTTACAGTAAAACATTCGCCAATTATTATTCCCTCTTGTATTTGTTATGAAGAATCCAATCATAAGAATTTTCGAGAATAGAACAACCATAATGACTGTTTTGACTACTGTCTAACCATTTTATCTTAATTTTTGAGCACTGAACACTACAGTGTCTGTGGCAATTTGATTCTGTAAGTTTCCTTGGCACTGTAAACTAGAGACGTCTATATTTCTATAATTTTTAGTGACTTTTTATTAGGAAAGATGTCTATTTACTAACTTCCAGTGACTGTGCATTGTACGTATGAATTTTCTGTTTTCAAGTGACTGTGTACCGGTGCGATAGTCTGGCTTATTACTGTAAACCCTGCCAGGCCCTGAACTCATCAAGGTACCAGTGTCACTGGGACTACATTACCAAAACATGTGTCGCAGGACCGAGGACTGAAGTTCAATGTCCAAATGCAACCACACGAGTACTGCTTTTGGTTTCATTAATTCTTTTATCTTGTTTGGTCTTTATGGCGAAAACTAACAAAACGACACTACAAATTAAATTGAAACATCACCGTTGATTATTAACACGTAACTGAACATCTTTTAAAACGCATACCGTATCAGTACTAGTCCAACACATGTTGGTCTATGTTTCCTATGAATTGGTCTATTTTCCGTTTTTTAATTCTTTTATTCAATTTGATTGCAAGTTTGATCAATTAACCGCAATGCATAAGTTTGTTAGAAATTTGCTTATAACTTACCAAAATAAGGAATTTTATTTTTGACGCGGGATTGTGCGATAACGGTAAACCCATAAATATTGCTTCTTATGTATTTCACTGAGACGGTTAAAACGAAATTAATTCAAAGCGCTCAGAAGCACTGTTTTGGCGGTGTAAGTTTTACTCTGTACGCGATTACAAGTGTGCTGCCAACAATGGTCAATATCGTTCCATAGTTAATCAATTGTTCAACATATTGGAAATTGAAAAAAGGGAGCAAGTCGTCAGCTGTAAATAAACACCTCTTCTAAAATATAAATTAAACATTGGGACATAAGTTACATCAGAGTCACTATCATCTGATAATAGAAACCATTTTATTAAACATTCAATACTTTCTACATTATTTTGCATTATAACTTAAGATAGGGCTTTAATAAATGCTCTCATACATGCCACAGGATTTGACCACACTAAACAGACTTTTAAACTAGCTACTACCTTTGACCCCAATATTATTCTAAAAATCCTGAGTGCGCCATTCCTCTCTGTACGCTGACATGATACGATTTCAGTATGTCATTTCATAACCTGGTTTACATTCGCGAAGGCAGTGAAGCCCCGTGCGAATATCGCAAATATATCGGCCTTTCCTATATCATTAGTACTATATTAGTATTTTCGTACGCGGCATTGTTCATTTATAAATATTCATTTCATGTACACGTGAATAGCTGAATTACACAATATGATGAAGTTTAAACAGATTACAATATTAAGGTTTACATTTGAAGCATTCCAACGTGCTGAATTATTCGTTTTGCATACACTTTTAGCCATTCTTTGATGATTAATATTTTCATAAATAGCGATTAACCGCTCATAGGACTTGACATTAATCCAAATGAACAGATTGGACCCTGTTAACAACCGTCAACATACAGAATAATATAGGATCTGCTGAAAACCGTATGTAATCACTGTACATGTTTCATTCTAGAGTAAATATACCTAAACATTTACTAGGATTTTGTAGCCCATTCGATTGAATGGCGCTAGAAGGACATACAGGAGGCCCCATCTTTGAATTATAAAAAATTATTTTTGTTGTGTTCTGCTTTTTCATTTTTTTCACGTTTATATTTACATTATCATTATATCTTTGACAATATACCATTGAATATTGATGTTAATTTCTCCTAAAGTATCCTTAAAATTGAGTTTTCTGATATGTGTAAACATGAAAAGTGGACATGAAAAAAGGTTGAATTAAGATTGTTTTTCTTAATTATGTTTTGAATTTGGCATTGTTCGTTTTGAGATTCAACATTGAATTTTAAAGTTACAGTAGAATAGAATTTTTGGTTTGAAGAGACTGCATAAGTCTGTGATGTTAGGTGTCTTTCAATAAAAAAGCAACAACAAAAGGTGTAGGAAAATATATAATCTTATTTCCACAAAGTTTCACCGATTTTATTACATTTATTGCAATAAATGATTTTCTTGTTATATATTCTATATGATAAATTGTTTAATGCTAACTCGCAGTAGTGTAGAAAAAAGTCATAAATCTATTGTCCTTTCATTTCTCTGTACCAAAGGTAGCAGACAGTATCCAAATTACTTAGTTTAATATAAACATCTACAAAACTACAAAAAAACTTGTAAAGACATTCATTCATTCATTTAATTACAGATACCAAAAATAACATCAGTTTCACCAAACACTGGGCCAAGGTCTGGAGGTACTTTAGTTACATTTTCGGGAACCAATCTTGAAGTCGGAAATAGAAAAATACGACTGAGCTACAACAGTGTCACTGACTTCAAAAATTGTGTTGCTGTAAACATGTAAGTTTTAGTAAGCATTGTTTTTCTTTACAATATCGGAATAACGCGGTAACTGAACGTCATATTCTAATTAATTTGATACACATTTTGTTATGAGAAGCTTTTGAATTGCATGTTTTATATTATTTTGACGTGTTTGGTCAATTACCAAGATGGCATTATGTGCCTTAGATGGCAGTTATTAATATACTTTAAATGCTCACACTATCAGTGCAATTGAAATTAAAGTTAACACTCGGTTAACTTAACAGCAATATATTAATAGATTCGGTGGAGTGTGCTTATTTATTAAATTCGTCAAACTGTGTAAAAAGTATTGTTTTCATTATGTTCTAAATGTTTTTTGTTTAAAAATATAATTTGATAACACAAAACTACAATATATATGTATGATTACCTTTATCATGCACAGTATGCTATAATGTTTGCTAACTTTGGTCATTTGGACACCTCGCTTTTGACCTTCATTGAGATGCTGACGAACAGCAAGTCAAGATGAATTTTAAAGCGACCCGCAATAGTAGAAAAAAATATCATTACCCAAATCACATTGCATCTTACCTAGATACGCACCACTTCACAGGAATTACATACAAACTGTGTACAAAAGTATGCCGATGCCACTGTAGATTTCGCTTGTCCGTAGTTATAGATCTAGTACAAGTAGCAGCATTTAAACATTTCGGCGATGGCTGCCTCACCACTTTATGTTACCCCCATCCCACCAATGAGTAGATTGAAAGCTAGCTTGATGGGCATTTACCATCACTAAGTGAAATAAGTATTGTTCATAGTAAATTTACACAGGTCTTTTTGCGGTCTTTTTGCATTAATAAAATTATTAAAACATACACATTTTACACAAACAGTTAACTACTTTGACATCAAAACAATTTACTGAACAATAATAGGAACTATTTATAGTATTTGTTTTATTGCAGAGTAAATACTTCATTATCAGTTTGGGTTAGCGGTTTTTAAACAGTGTAAACTAGTATTGTTGCCAGAAAGTGTTTATTTGTTTGATGCCTTTATTAGTACATGCTTATTTTCTTTAGAACTTAGCGATTAAATGTTTTGCTACTTAAAATTGTGGTCAGTATACGTCACATCGGCTAAACCACGAAACGTTTTAAAGTATGTATATAATAAATTATAAATAAACAATACAAAGTGTTACATTGAGATGCAGATGCTCAGTTACACGTATCTTAGACCTTATGCCTTTGTACTTAATAAAAAAAATGTCTTTCAAACACCGTACATTATTATTGGATATTAAATGCAAAGAAAACTAATTTATTAAAATAACATATGCACTATATAAACTTTAAAAAGGATGACGAAAGTTAAGATTTGTATTGTTAACTATATATTGGAACTCTAATAGTAACATAGGACTCAATTTCATAATGAGCTATGAGTCTCAAGTACGGACAAACCTTTTGTGTAATCATGCTATTATTATAAGCGAAGAAGTTCTTATAAAATGTAAAACTAGTCTAGCTTTTTTCCCAAACAGATCCAGCATCAGATGTACAGTTCCAGAGGGAGTTACACGAAACATGACTTTAACACGGGCTTATTTTGATGATAATGATAATGGTCCCTTCAATTTTTTTTTGAACTTTACCCTAATTGAAGACCCGGTAGTGGCTAACATTTCTTCAGTCAAGACCATTCTTAGGTAAGATGACATTATAATATGTTTTACTTATGCCTAGGTACCTGCCTAAGTACCTAGATAGATATATACTAGCAAACATACATACGTAGCTATAAAGTACCTATATATGTACCAAACTACCTTCCTACATACCTACCTACCTATTTACCTACTTATCTAACCGCTACACACATATGTACACATCTGTACTTACCTACCCACCTGTTTTTGTAACTATAAATAGAATAATTAACACGCCTAGCCACTAACATACATGTCAACCCATGTACCTATCTACACACCTACTAATTCCCTTGCATATCTGAATAATAAAATATGACACGGTCCTCGAGTATAGCACGTACACCTACCTATGAACTTTCTTTTTTACATTTTTACATATTTTAGTATGTACCAACCTTTTTAATGTAAATATCTACCTTTGAATAAACTTTTTTGCATTTGCCTATCTATGTAACTACCTACCTGGCCACTGACTCACATACATGTATATAGGTCTTTCCATGAACTACATATTTGGGTAATTACCTATTTACCTACTTAATGGCCTATTGATCTTTGTACCTATATACCTTGTACTTACATACCTATGTACCTAAATATTTACCTATGCATCCACCTAATTACCTATTACCTACCTATCAACGTATCTACCGGTCTACCCGTCCACCAACCTACGTATGTTTGTACCTTACATGTCTATGTACCAACACACGTATGAACCTACCTTTCTACAAATGAAACCCTACCTACTTATCTATGTACCTACCTTCATACATATGCATCTACCTTCATAAATAAATGCATATGCCTTCCTACCCACCTACCTACCTGTTTACATATGTACCTACATAACACGTTCTTACCTGCCTACCTATATATTTACCTCCAAACCTACTTGTCTTCCTGCCTATGTTCACAACCCCTCTACCTTTCTATCTGCCTTCACATTTACCTGCCTGCATATGTGCCTAAATTTCTACGTGCACACCTACCTTCAAACTTATGTACCATCATACCTACCAAAATTGTTTCCTACGTACGTACCTACACAATTTTATACCTAAATTAAACCTACATATAAACTTATCCACGCTTCGTCACGTGTACTTACCGATGTAAATAGATTCCTTTATTTTTCACTTATTGTCGTATTTTACTAGCCGGTCAAGGGTGGAAACTGTTGTTTCCTCTCTAGATGTATTTTCTATTCTCAAAGTTTCTTAGCCACTTTCACGTGTTATCTGCATGTTTGTACCTGCGTCTAGTTCTAGTAATATTGTGATACATGTATATGCTTGATTTCTCATAAGATGAAGTCACATTTCTTCGTCATGGTTCTTAGGTAAGTACAAATGTGATATTCTGCACTTTTACCAGTAATATTATAATAACGTATTGATGAATTATTTATTACCTACATAATACCCTAAACCACATTTAATATTTATAAATAGTCTATTTTAAATATACTCTAGTGATAATCCATTATTGTTGTGGTCTAACAGCTTTTGCTTTATAAAACAACAATAAAAATGCAAATTTGACTAATTGTAACCGAGCCACCATTATCAAAAGTTTATTAATTTCAGTGGCGGAACGTTGCTTTACATTTCTGGACAAAACCTTACCAACGCTCACAGCCACAAAGTTGTTGTTTCATACAATGGACACATCGAAGTAAGTACATATTACTGACCCATCTTTATTTATTTCATGGGAATTGCATTTTAATATACAGCTTTTTATGCTCTTAGTGATTGTTGACACATTTACCCTGTCGTAAAAAAATCGAACCTTTAAATAAAATATTTTTTATAATTGTACGAAACTTATATAATGAAAAATTAATACGATCTTTGATAAAATATTATATTTTATTTCAATGTTTCTTAGGACTTCGACTGTGAAAATGTCACATTCACATTGCTGCAATGCCGATTTCCACCGACTCCGAAAAATGTGAAAGATGACCTTGACATTAAATTAAATCAGTTAAATCAACCGAGAGGAAGACGGAGGAAGCGGGATGCCACATGTCAGTGTATTGAAGTATCGATCATAGTTAAATTGGATGGATATGAAAAGATTTTCTTTGTCGACATCTATCCAGATCCTAAATTTGACAGCTTTACCGGCGTTAAAAAGATGGATCGTGATGAAAGGTACATCGTACTGGAAGTGAGTAGACATTTCATTTCAATTCATTCTTATTTTTGTATACACCAACGAACTAATAAATGTTTGACGTTTAGCAATTAACTTTGCGGCAAAAGGTTACGATCGCGATTAGATTATTCCATATAGAGGCTAGAGGATAAAGATATACCTAATAATTTGCATGAACAAGTCTTGTCACAAGTGTCAAACATATTCAAAACAAAGTTTTCCCTATATTGCATTAATGTTTTTTTAATTGTTGTCTTCTTTGGGGTTTCCTACCTATATTTCCATTACATACTTGTTTTTATTAATTAAAATATCAGGCTTGTTATCCAAAATGCCCTTTGAATAAATGGAAACGCCAGTGGCCCTGTAGTGATGGCCGCTGACTTTTTAATTCCTCTAATTCTATGTGGTCAGCCGCGGTGGGTTCCAGTGATGCCCAAAAAACTTCCCCGCGGGAGGGTCATTCATTTGTCTGGAGTGTACCTCCACCAATAACAACTTTACGCCGTTTAGAGACGTTAATTGTGTCGTTGCAATGCATTTCAAGAATTAAAATCGCTGAATAATGTTTATTTTACCATATTTATAATACAAATTGTATAGAATAGCACATTTAGTCATATAAACAATACAAGGTAAATAAGTAGCAAATTGTTTTTGGCTTTTCAGAAAAATGTCCATGTCTCATATCCGCTATGTAATGTTTGATCCTGTTATGTAGTTATGAACCATAATGTCTTAATTATAAACTTTTGACAAGCACTGTAATATAACATTTATGCTTTAACTTTCTAGGGTACATATTTGGACTCATTCCTCACTTCTGATGACTATTTGATCAAAGTTGGCGATGCACAGTGTACTGTGCTGAATATTACCAGTACAACACTGACATGTCAACTTCCAGACAACCTCAAGGATGGATCAAAATATTCTGTCATCGTGAGTTTAACTTGATACTATGAGAAGAGAAAATGGTAAAAATGTTAATGCTGTTTTACTTTAAAATTATGAACGACACAAATATGGCATCGAGAGTAATATATGCAATAAATACTTTATATGTTTCTACATGTAAGTTTAAAACGTATGTATTTGGATTGCACGTCCTACACTGCAATTGTTTCAGGCAGCTGTATCAGTGATCTTAAATTAAATCTTTACCAAGCTGCATAGTTTGGATATTGTGGAAATCAGTCCTATGTCAATTTTTGTCAGCCCAGCTTGGTTAAGACTAAGATATTAACAAGGATTGATTTTGATGATGATGATAAAGGTGACAATAATAACGATGAAGTAATTGCTAATGAACATAATGAATAATAATGATAATGAGGCGGATGCGGAGGAGAAAGTGATGCAGATGAAACTGATGGCGATGATGCGTATTAAACTACCCAGTATATGCATATTTGTACGTTTGAAGAGAATAACCTATATCTTTTGTTTAACTTAATTCTCCAACATTAGTTAAATTAGTATGATATAAAACTATTCGATTAAGGTTGCGTGGTAGATCATTTTAGTCAAATATATCTTAGTACTTAATGATATTACTTGGGTGTTTCTATTAAATTCACAAAAAGAACAATGAAGTTATAACAATACAAATAAAAAATAGATAAAAAATAAATAATAATAATAATAATAATAATAATAATAATAATAATAATAATATTAGCAAATATATATATCGATATTCTTGATTGTTTTAATATTTGTAATGAAACGTTTTATACTGCTTTTCATTTTAAAGGTAAATAATGGCAAGAACTGATAAAAAAAGATATAAATAATAATAATAATAAAAATAATAAAAATAATAATAATAATAATAATAATAATAATAATAATAATATTAACAAATATATATCGATATTCTTGATTGTTTTAATATTTGTAATTACGTTTTATACTGCTTTTCATTTTAAAGTTAAATAATGGCAAGAACTGATAAAAAAGATATAAATAATAATAATAATAATAATAATAATAATAATAATAATAATAATAATAATAATAATAATAATAATAATAATAACAAATATATATCGGTATTCGTGATACTTTTAATATTTGTAATGAAACGTTTTATACTGCTTTTCCTTTTATAGGTAAATGTTGGCAAGAACTATGGAAGAGATCTGGGTTACTTGCAGTACGATGTTATCAAAATCTATACTATTGTGACAATTGCTGCAATTGTTTTGGGAGTTTTAGTTGGAGCATTCATCCTTGGTATGTATTATTTTGCTTTGAACAATCCTATGAATTTTTTGATTATATACACATCCATGTTTAAATTTAAATTGATTGGCAGTAGCAATCAGCAGTATTTTAAAATTAAAAAATCATCTAATAGACTGTGTCGGCGTGAATGCGTGTTGGGGAGATGAATGCTACTGCGTGTGTATGTGTGTGTATGTGTGTATGTGTGTTTGTGTGTGTATGTGTGTTTGGTGTGTTTGTGTGTTTATGTATGTATGTGCGTTTGTTTGTGTATGTGTGTGTATGTGTGTTTTTTTGTGTGTATGTGTGTGTGTTTGGTGTGTTTGTGTATGTGTGTTTGTGTGTGTTTGTGTGTTTATGTATGTATGTGTGTTTGTTTGTGTATGTGTGTGTGTGTATGTGTGTGTTTGTGTGTGTGTATGTGTGTGTGCGTGCGTGCGTATGTGTGTGTGCGTATGTGTGCTGGTGCCTGCGGGTCTGTATGGAAGGGTGAGTGGGGAGTGATGAAGGGGTATTGAACCCTATACCTCCTCGGATTCAGGGTCCAAAAATTCAAACAACAATGCCATGGAAGTTTCTTTACAGTTACCTCGTAACTAACTGAATCTGGAGTACACCTTTCGTTGACATATATTATTTAAATTTGATTTAATTCCTTTTAATTTTTAAAAGTTTTTTGTCAATGCGAACTAAACAGTGAAATATTAATTGACAACATTTTATTTAGAGATACATTAAAATCAATTCAGATACCATCTTTTCAACGACAAACTTTTTTCCTTTCTGTAACTTTAAAATGTAATTAAACAAACCATTCAATATTATATCTTCTCAAATTCAACTGATCCCTTTTATATACAGTCGGCTCAGTAATGTATGGCAGATATTTCACGTTGAAGAGAAAGAAACGGCTTCTAGAGCAGAGACTGCACTCTTTGGAAATGGAGATAGTTAGTGTAGCCAGGCAAGGTTAGATTTTTATTTTAGTAAATACCTTATTAACAAAATAGCCAACTGTACATGAAGCAAAAAAAATTCTAACTGTACAAATAACGCCATACCCACATGAAATAAATGTTTATTTGGCTTTTCATTCCCCCTTCCTTATATTTTATAGAATTTGCTGAGATGGCGAATGGAATGTCGTTTGTAAACAGGATGCTTGTCGATCATGGACTTCCTTTCCACGGTTACCAGCAATATGCATTCAATATGATGTTCTCTGCTGAACAAGTACTTATAGACAAATTGCTTTATCAGGGACAAGTATGCCAGTTTTTTTATGTTCGCCTTAAATTTCATTTTTTCTCATTTATGATGAAAAACGAAACATAACATAATTTTTAAGTTAAAATCTCTCATCACATATTGGCAAATAGCGAGTTTTCTCAAACTCAGTATTTAGTGTTTACTTTTTCACAGTCTATGACGTTTGCTTTCAGATCAGCATTCCATCAATTAAATTTAAATTTGAAACTTTTATGGATGTTACTGAAAGTATTGAGTGTTAATTTTATTTCTCACGATCGAACAGCTCACTGCTTACTTTCTGTACCAATCCATCGATATGTAGAGATTTATAGGTTATTATGTTGCTTCACATACAGCTTTAGCTCGTATATAACGACCAAGTAGGGAAAATGATTTTAACATTGTAAACAAACGACATATGTTTATTCAATATCAACGTGCATGCTATTTTTCTAATGAAAGCCCGGAAACGTTAAACAGTCTGTCAAGAAAGGTCTGGATAACCTGGAAAAGCTGATTCTCAACAAATTGTTCCTCGTCGCCTTAGTGTCAACAATGGAGAAAGAGAAAAGATTCTTTTTAAAAGAACGGTGAGCATGACGCTTTATGCACTTAACATAATTTGATTTAAAAATGGTCGCATATTGAGAAAAGACTAAAACCGAAAGTGCAAAAGCATTAACACTGTTGTTTTATAAAGCAGAGGTTATTTCACAAAAAGGAAAAAAACTACATTCATTTTGAAGTTTTTAGTTTTAGAGTTATGTTAATACTGAACAAAGTTGTTTATTATATAAAACTAATAAATGTTAGGTTAGGAAGCTGTTTCACTAATGAAAATAAAGTAGGAGATAAAACAAATACATTAATTTGATACCCAACGAATTAATGTTATAAATTCGATTGTAGGGCGAACCTCTCGGGCAACTTGTGTGCTATATTGATGGGGAAAATGGGCTACCTAAACGAGTAAGTAATTTGATCACAAGTATCAAATGCCTACTTTATCCCCGAAAATATTTAAGTTATCCTTAATTACTGATACTCATCTGCTCAGTTTGTCTTTGTCACCATAAAAAACAATTGAACTAGGTCAAACAGTAGGGCACTAGGTAAAATTTGGTCTTTTTAACTCTAAATTATAGACAGCGGACCTCCTAATCGACACAATCATGTGTGCTGCTAAGTTGATAAAACTTAGTCACGGTATTAAAAATGTAGGTATCTAGGCCAAATTAATGAAAATTAATTGTTCAACTAAACTTGTCAAAACAGTTTTAAAATATAGCAGGTTGGTTTTGAATGTTTATATAATTAAAGTTAGTTAATGTCAATTGCAGTTAAAATTAGATTTCGTTTACAGACCACTTCGGTCAACATAGGACAACAGATCAACTCATGGATGAAATATATGCCTCTTAAAGTATAGATTTGTATGTATAGACTTGTGCAGACTTAATGAAAAATTAAAAGCTTGTATATTATCAAATAATTTCTACTACCACAATGACTACTACTATGACTAACCACAATGACTTTGTACTTTGCCCTGGTTCAAGGCAGCGTCGGCTTAATTCACAGTTTTGTGACAAACGTTCTAGTTACTTTTTGTTAAAAACAATCTACTGAACCTCTCGTAGTACCAACATGTTAAAGTTAAAATAAAAGATGGTTCTCAGTTATGATACATCTGGAATTTGATACTAAACTAATTACACAATTAAAAATGAAGCAAGCTTTCAGTTTAAAAGTTAGACTTATTGCGATTGGCAAATCGAGGAATCTCCTGTTGAAACGTTGTTCAATTTTTATTCTATTGCATCATTTCTAATAAAATATTTCCTACAAGTTTTCTCTGCCTTCCAGAGTCCTTCAAGACCTTCTTATGTGTCTTGTTCAGGAATCGGTATCGAAGAAAAAACATAAGTCTCTATTCAGAAGGTATCCGCATTGGTTTTATTCAGTTTCTTTTTTCGATCGCCGTTAACTATTTTAAAAAGCAGTGGATTGAAATGATTTAATATGAAATTAATATTTTAATTAAGGAGAAAGTTTACTTAATAAGAAACATACACTTTATTAAATGTTCTACACTATACCTAAATGTAAATCAACTTCAGATTTCTTTTATATCATGATAATGTATTGTAGATATTTTTTCCACTTCGTTTCTATCAGTGATTCTTTAAAGTCTACATGCTTACGTTATCTTAATAAACGTAAAACTATAATTGGTACGCTTAAGATTAAATAATAGCTTCTTTACCACAAACAAATTTTAGATGTGAGACCATAACCGAGAATCTACTGAGAAACTGGCTAGCCTTGACAATATATCCTCACCTGAAGGTGAGTACCAGCAATTTTATATTTGTTCTTTATAAGTTTCGTCCCAGTAGTTTGTTTAGTGGAATCTTTTTACAAGCACATTTGTTATTGCTATGTGTATCAAATCGAACACACAAAAGGTGATAGATGTTCAAATTAGGTCTACGTCGATGAACGTCAGTTAAATTGTTGTTAAAATTGATTCCTTGCCTAAGTTAAGTTAAGGACACATACTTGATTGGCATTTTACTTTGACATTTACGTGATGTTAAAAGAGGTTGATGGTAACATAATGTAGGCAATTGAATTTTACCTTAATTTTACACATATACGTGGGTCATTGTTTGTAAATTCTTCTTACCATTAAGTTATATAATTAACGTCATGTATACTTACGCAATGAGTAATTGTATTTTAGTCTAGCACTTTACTGTATCACACATGAAAGCTTATAAATGAGTATTAAATTAGGATTGTAAGATCTATTAAAGAACAAACATGCACTCTTCTGGAAGTCTTTTTATTTGCTTTACATTTAGGGCATTTGAAATATTAATAACGATGGTTTATATCAAAATGTGTTATTAAAAAAGAACAGGCAATGAAAGTTTACCCTTATATAACGTTTTGTCACATCTACTTCTAATATGCAATAAAGAAGGTAAATAATTGTAGGCATGTTCTGGCCCGCCCCTCTACCTTCTGTTCATGGCCATGCAACTGACTATAGAGAACGGACCCATAGATTTCATCACAGGTGACGCCAAATTTACACTCTCCGAAGACAAACTGCTCCGCCGATGGCATCCCATCAAACAAGAAGATAACGGTGTTCATCCTGAAGTTAAACATCTGGTATAGATGCTTGTCATGTGGATTATGAATGTCGGAAGACGTCAATACAATAGATTTCCTTTTTAATTGAGCGACACATTCCGTTGTATAATATGTATTGTCCCCTGTTGTTTTTAGACATCAAAGAATCAAGGAAAGAAACGAACTGCAATTCACAAATTTTATCTTAATCACCTATAACCAGGAATAAACTGAAATGTCCATATGGTAGTGCCTTGGCATTCTGGCGTTTTCGTTGCTATGCATAAAAGCCGTTTTTTAGAAACATAAAGCGTGGTTATTTATTTTTAGTTAAATGTGTACATTAAAAATACATGTATATTTACTGAAAGAGTTTGTACTTGTCTACAAGATCAAGACAAAAACATCAATACTCAAGTTTTAAATATACTACGCACATTGTTCAAAAAACAACATTGTTTCTTCTTTTTTATTTGTTTAATGTTCTTCCTGCAGCTTTGAATTCTTAGTCATTTAGATTATGTTCCAAATCATTTAAAAGTTTAATGTCGACTATTGTAATCTTGACACATGTAAATACTTTTACTACAGTTTCTGTTTTCTTCAATTTCTCGAACTGATTTTCTGTGTTTATATGTGTTATGATGAGAACTGATGGTAACTGATGATTTTCTTTTTTGTGTGTTATGTGTCGTCTCTGGGTTTTTGTCACATTTATATTTACCCTGTTTGCCTTTGTCTAGAGGTAGATTAAATTTAAATATATGTGGAAATTTTGATAGGACCTTTTCTTATTTACCTATGTAAAAAAGAATGCTCAAGTAGAAAAAAACACCATAGAATGCTTATGTTGACGTGCTCGTTGCTCGTATTTGGGGTATTTAGTATAAATAATTAAGAAAACAAATTGATCAAATGCAAACAGAAGTTCAGAATTTCACAATAAGAATAGATATGACACAGTCCTATGAGCATTGAAACATGTACCAACATTTGAAAAGGCACAACATCAATGTATTCACATGCAATTAAAATGTCAAAGTTAGAACAAATCTATGATGTGTTATTAAAGAAAACAGCAAACCGACAATAACCGCCTTGTAACGGTCAGTCGGCAGTAATACTTTCTTTTATTTTTACGTGAGCATTTTATTTTCATAAATACGTTCCAGTATCATAATTGGCTTATTTTTTACATTTGGCTGTGAGTTTAAAAACATTCATAGATTTTGTTCAGTTTTTTTGTAAGGATTTTTTACATTGTGCTGGTCTGAAAAACTAGGAACTATTAATAGGTCACTGTGTTTATTTCTTTACTAATCGCATGTTTATGGTTACCAGTCATTGTAAAAGCAACAATTTTGATGTTTAGTTAGTTTAGTTCTCTTATAATTCAAACACACTGATTGTTAATCAGACAACAAAGTCTCATTTTTCTCGTAAAAATCTAAAATATGCAGTCTATCCCACGAACGAACTGTAATCGTGCATAAGCACAACATATATCCGATAGTTGCACGCATCCAAAATATTGCACTTTGCCTGTATATTTGGTTTAGGTCACTGCCCTTTCATGTTCAATACATTGCAACTGTGAACTGTTAAAAAGGATTTAAAGTCAAAGAATTTTTTTTTTATCTTTAAATCCATCATTACAATTAAAACAAACTTTTATTCAAGAATTTTATTTTCATAATATTTGTGTAAGTCATATGTATTTATGTTAGAATTTAAATGTTTTTTTGCCAACTTTTCTGGAGGATATATAAAACACGCCGGGGTCTCAATTTTCTCCGCAGACAATGAAGGTGATTATAGACGATGGAGACAAAGTGTTTGATTGCAAAGTCCTCGACTGTGATACCATTTCCCAGGTGAAGTCCAAATGTCTTTCTCAGATCTACGTCAACTACCCAGCATCGCAACTGGCAATATATCCAGAAGAAATTTTACTCAGTAAGTAGTAATTATTAACTACTACAAGACATACATCCAGCACGGACCGTGCAAAAGATACCCTCACATGAGACAACTTTAAACCTTGGAGAGTACCTGCATTGATTACCAGTGCATAAAAAAGACAGAAATGCTGAATTTTCACTGCTGACGACTTCCATAAATATTAAATGTAAAGTTTCCAAACTATTCATGCAGGTTAACTTGAACTGTATGACTTTTAACTTCAAATAAAGAAAGGAGATGATAATATTTTCTTGTCGTTATTGTTACCTGTTTTAGAAAAAAAACATAACCCTTTCATAATATAATACACTCGATTAAGATTATAATGAATATCTCGTGTAAAACAATTACAATGTCCAAAATATAACATAATTTATAAAAGATAGCACTAGACGGAGATACTAGCACCTAAATTAACTAAGGTATCAGCAAAACAACGATACGATAGATTGCGCATGTTTAACGTAGAATATCCACCTAAATTAAACGAAAATATGACAAGGTCCTATCAATACAACATTTGTAAGAATTTTTGAAGTCGATAAAGGTATACATTGCTAGATGAGGGCAAAGTAAATAGAAACTAACAGCCACGAGACATTCTATTCCACTGAGAAGTCCTAATATTTAACGTCTTTTGTTTATTTAAAGGATTACATTTCTATCTGTCTTCCAGACTGGCACGCAGGTCACACAACGTCCCTGACGCTGAGAGATGTAGACAATACTAACATCAAAGCAGGAAACCTTCTTAGACTGAATACTCTGGCCCACTACAATGTTGGTGACAATGCAAACCTCGCTCTCGTGGATCCAAAGACGCTCGATGATGATTACAGTAAAATATCAATACATATTTAAATAATTTCTTCATATGTCTCTTAATTCAAAAAAGTGTGTATATTATTAACAATAGCAAAAAGGTCATTTCTATTTTCATCAATCAAAGAAAATTGCTAGCTCATAATTCAAAACTAAAAACAGCAAAGAAACACTGCATTTGTCAGTTAAGTTCAATGGACTTTTATATTGCTAAACGTCAGAAGTGACAATATCTATATAAATTAGATCTGAAATCATCTTTCTACATATATATTTCAGAAGTATAATGCTGTAGAAGTTATACACGTTATAGGTTTGTTACATAATAAGACGATATAAGTGTAGCAAGATCGGTTCCATTATTAGGTAAAAATATTATTACACAAATGTTGGAGAACATAATATCAGATATATTATGAAATTGGTGTAATTAATCTTTATTTACAGTATAATCTAGAATGATCGTTCTAATAGTAAATTGAAAGTTGGTATAAATATTCATCGAGCATTGTATGTCGGTACCGATTTTTGTATTAATAGCGAGGATTGATATCATGTGTTTCTTGTTTTGTTTTTGTTTTGCAGTTAATTTAATATTAACTTTACGAGTCGCTGTGATAAGATAAACCTGATCTTGATCATGCATATGTTTATGAAGTAGATTTTAAGTTTGCGTGATCTAACGCCCAATATATCACGGTTTCGAGTTCAGATGCGTATTTATTTAATCACGGAGGCCATAGAATTTAAATTCTATTTTCATTTTAACACGTTCTGTAAATTTTGACTTGAAAGGGACGCAAATGCGAACTACAATGCGAACTACAATTTACGCAATGTTGTTTATATTGTTTCCCTTATTTGGCGGATCTACTACATGTACTCCCTCGCGTACTTCCTGGCTACTTTTCTATAGAATATCAACAACCGACAAAATTGCACATTTTTTCATTATTTAATACTTCTGTTAATGGTAAAACAAAACCGTTACTTTCCAAGATAGGGTAAAGTTTCAGGTGATCGCCATGTGAACGAAAAAAACCAACTGATCACAATATGTCAGCTTGGTCAACAATACGAAAATGCGTAGGGAAAGTAAACAGAACAGATGTTTTACTGCTCCAAAATAGTGCCAATTTATGCCGTGATATATTGTTTATTTTATCATGGCAGAAAGTTTCTTTGTTTATAGAGGTAAAATATTGATATTGTTTGAATGTTACCTAAATAAAGAAGTTTTCATTAATTTCTAAAAATATTTACATACACATTTTAAAATAAATATTTAATTTATCTTTAACAAGGTGCATGTTTTTTTTAGTGTTTTTGAATTTAGTGATAACCTATCGCACTTCTTTCTAGTGAACATAAAGCATAACTCCCCAGGTCTGGCTGCAAAGGACGACACAGCATTGCTTAGTCCAGTCAGCGGAGATGTAGAGAGTCCTGAAGATAGCAGCATCAAATGGCATTTGGTTTGTAAAACAGTTCTAGTAGTTAAACACACACACACACACACACACACACACACACACACACACACACACACACACACACACACACACACACACACACACACACACACACACACACACACTCACACACACATATCTTTTACGTACTTGGGTAACATCTTAAGTATTCGATGCATGCTTCAGAAAATCTTGTTTTCTTAAGTCAAGACGTTTTTATTACGATTGTAAAATATTTCTAATCACCATTATGTGCAGGTAAAAGCAGAGGAGGACGAGAATGCACAAAACGAGCCATCGGCCATTGATGAACTGTATCTGAACAAACTCTTCACAACCAAGGTATTTTATTTGTTTTTTATTATAACGATCTATTGTTCAAAATCATGCAAGAAAACGCCGAAGACGAATAAGGAATGCAGAACGAAAATACAGTACTTCCAGCTATCTGACTCTTTTAGATCTTTGACTGTTTCGCCCCTTTAATCCCAGAAACGTCTAGCGTAGTGGGACTACAATGGTGATTAGACACTTCACGTTCGTAGCTAGCTCCAGTTCTAGTTGTTTCTACGGAGCAAAATCCAGCTTGATGCTCTCAGCAGCACTGTCTACAGCCTGTATTAATTGTTTTCTGTCGTTACCGGGAATTCCCAGTGCTATAAACATCCTCCAATGGGAAATGGAAGGAATCCTTCTGCATCCCATCTCGACAGGGAAGAGCCAGGTAGTGCATTACTTCAATCTGCAGAATCAACTGAGCAAACTTGTTGGCCTTCCTCTCATGTGCCTCTATTCACAGGCAACAGTATGTTCTACTGCTACAATAATATTTATGTAGTTTGACCGTATGGCCATATCTGGTCTGAGGGTGGTGTGACGACGTCAGGAAACTAAAGTCTTTTATCTCAGTCCACTGCCATCTCCCATCACTTAGAAGTGTTCAGGATACCACGTTTAAAGAGGATGCTTGGGTCTACTTACTGTCCTTCTATCACAAACCCAATGAAGGTTGGCTTAGTGGGTGAAACCAGCTTCTTTCTCCTTTCCTGGTCGATGCTGTTAGCAAGTGGGCGTAGTACTGTGTCATGACGCCACCTGTATCTTCCTTGGAAGAGAGCCACATTGCATATGGAAAGGATATGCTCTAAGATACTTTTCTTCCCGCATGGCCGGCATGCGGGGTTTTCGACCACCGTTGTAGATTATCTAGTGTTGAAGGGATATCATACACACTCTTAAGTAAGAAATTAATTCTTACTGGTTCTAGCTGCTTCAGCTGTGATCAAGTAAGTTTTCGTTCTGGCACTGTCCACCGTGTACTGCGTCTCTTGTTTCCATCCAAAACCAGCGTTGCAACTTGATTGTCTCCATCTCCTTTCTAACATCCCTTTGGATCATGGCCCTCTTTTGCTGGTTGTCAGCATCTAACCCATCTTTCTTGCGCTTGTTTGCCTAACCATAATCTTCGTGTGGTTGTGGTTTTCACGATATCTCAATGTACGTCAGCTCTCCGCACCCTGTACAGCTTTGCTAAAGTCTGGAACTCTCTCCCAGTCCTAAACTCAATTCCAGCTGCACGTATACAGGCATCCAGTGAATCATTCATGGTCATGAGGAGTCTTGCCTTAGCCACCTTGAACTCTATTAATGAGGGTGATATTGGTAGTTGGAGCTTCTCTGATGAGGTGTAAATATCTGGACCTGTAATACTTGGAGGGAGTACAAGCCAGCGTTTGAGGTTCTTTGATGATGCGCTCTAAAGGTTTAACTGTCGATATAGGTATTTCATACAACATCAGGAGCCAAATCAGTCATGGTAGCAAACCATTCTGGTGTATATATACATTGAACTTTCCAGGCAGTTGGGTTTTGTCTATTCTGCTCGTTCCCTGGACCAACGGTTCTTGAGTCCCAGTATCGCCTCTTTGTCATTTTAGCTAGCTTCGAACCACTTGCACGTGCATTTTATTGGGTTTTCAACTATCCTTAGTATCGGTTCATCTTGACTAGCCTGTATTAACCTACTTGTCACCTTCAGTTGCTGAATGACCAGGCTCTTTGATTTCAATTGTTTGAAGCTCATCCCTGTACTGGTGACTGTTTCACAAAGGGACTTGAGGATCCACATTGCTTGGACATGGGACTCCGTTGTGACGGTGATGTCGTCCGTTTAGCCTCGACTGGATGGCATTCGTTTTGCCGTCTTCATCTTAGGCTCTCTAGTCTCCTCCTCATCTGCATTTAATACAAGATTCATACCCAGGAAAACAAGCTGACATATATGGTTCATTTAGCGATGATACCTCTTTCAATAATCCACTTGGTGGTAAAATCTCTGGTGCTGAACCTTAGATGAAAGTTGCTGTAGTTGCTTTACTTTCTCTAGTAGGTGGTAGTGGCCCATTGCATACTGTATCAGCTTATGGGGGTGGATCCATGCATACTAGCCGAGACAAGCTAAACCACTGTGATGTCATTTTTGTTGACCTATGCTTCCTTGATAAGCTGTGCCAATACTAAGGTGTCTTCCAGACAACCCAAAAACCATGGGTTCCGTCCTTTCCGTACAGAGGTGTTAATGTAGTTGTTCGAGGTTGCATAACTGCTCAGTTATTGGCTAGCACCGAGAAGAATAGATTTCTTTCGACATTCAGCAAGGAAATTGTCCGAAACAGCTGGATAGAGTCTGAGGTCTCCTCTTTTGGAATTAAGCAGCCTTCAGCAATCTGCCAGTTCTCTGGTATCACTCCATTTTTCGACACAACTCTTGTCATGTTCCACAATCTCTTTAGCAGGTTTTGACAGTTGTAGACCTTGTATGGAATTTCTTTTTGTCTCGAAGCTGATTCTGCTCTAGCCTTCTTAATGATGTCTTGAACTCCTTTCAAAGTTATTCTTTATCTTCAAAAGGGCAAGATTGTAGTGGGGTTGTGCTTATCGCCGAAGGTGTGTGACATTACTTCTATCTAATTTACAAATAGCCTGTCAGTCAACTTTTCAATTATATTGATAAACTATACGTTATGGTAACCACAAATTATGTAATTAACCAGATTGATAATCTGTTGTTTGAACATATCGTCTTTCATTGAATATTAATTTTTGTCTTCGTTATTTCGTCTTCTTATTTTTAAATGTACGTGACCTTGTAACTTAAAGCTTGTTTGTTTAATTCTATGTAGATCTTACTGATACGTTATGTTAGACGTCTGTACTTAAGCAACAGTCATAGTCATTCAGGGTTATCATGTAATTTATAACCTATTATTTCAGCAATCCATTAACGCGTACATAACAACGTTGTTTGACCACATTCTGGACAGTGAACATTGTTCGCCACCTGTCAAGTTCGTCTGTGATTATATGGATATCTTGGCGAACAAGTTTAAAATTGATGAAAATACTATCCTCGCATGGAAGTCTCAAAGGTCAGTTCAGGCTTAGCGTTATATAAATAGTAAGTAGAACACTGACTTTACATTACTGTATATGTTCTGAGTATGCTTGAACATTTACCCTTACGGAGACAAACCATCAAAATGAATCAATGATGATCAAGTATACATTAAGAATAAGTATGTACGCATTAGATTCAAACGATTCAAATTTTTTGACGTCAATGAAAGTAAAATAATGTATTTCACTTCAGTTACGCTGTCCGCATTTGGAGTCGTATGATACGGCAGCCGACCCAGTTGTTTGACGTCACCATGCCTCAATATGTGGGGGATAGCCTTGATGTGGTGGCCCAGTTTCTAGAAGATAGCCTAGCCTCCACTGAACCAAAGGTATCAAAGGTAATTGGATAATATATATTATAAGATGCGATTGTAAAGTGTATCATTATGTTTATGCTAAATCCATGTTTGCTTTCTATCTGTTTCATACATTTTTATTGGAAAAATATGTGATATTTGCAAAATCTGTACCTGCATATTCAAGCATAACATGTTTCGCCTTATCAGGACAGTCCCGGTCATAAGTTAGTGTTCTACAGCGAGGTGCAGAGATACAGACAGAAAGCCAAAGAGTTCCAAAAAGGCCTACAGGCCAAAGGGGAACAATCTAACATTCTGACAGAATATCTTGGAGATCTGAACAAGGTAAGATGATAAAATATCATTGATAGCACTATTTTATCATTATAATTTTATAATGTATTGTAACCAAGAATAAAACTACCAACTGTTTGCAGATTTGGAATTTGGAATTTGCGCTTTATGTATTTACAGCGAGTTTTCGCATTGTCTAAGCTGTCATTTCTGCTTCAAAGTCTCAGGTACCACCGTATAGCCACCATTGTTCAAAAAGGCAAATCAAAATGTCTGTTTGATATTATTGATATCAGTCATTATTTTCATTATATCTGTCTTGTATTATTTCAATTAAGTAAAAATAGTGTTAATGTTAATGTAATTTATCTGTGATTCTATACCTACCAAAGATGCAACAGCAGCAGCAAAGTTTCAACAAGATGGCGTACCTTCAGAAGTTCTATGACCAGATATTTCCATATCTAAATGAGGTAAATTTTAAATTATAAAAAAAACACTCAACTTAATTTATTTAACCATTATTTAACTTACGGCTGATACTGTATGGCCAGTCAGGGAATTGAATTATTTCTCGAGGTTTTGAAACTTTGAGCTGATTGGACAGATTTTAAATTTCATTTAAATTTCAGCCAGTCAGATCCTCAAGGATGATTTCAGACTTTAGCACAAATTTTTATGACCTTGGACCAAGGTTTTTGCCGTCTTCGTAAATGTTTTACTAAGTGTAATTGCAAGAAGTTTACAGATTGCTGGCTTAACGTATTTAATTTGTGTATTGCAAGTTCGTATATTATAATTAATACAGTAAAATATATTGTATGTCGGTTGTAACTGAATTTGACAAATTACGACACAGTTTAAATCAATTGTACAGCAACTTGTATTCTTTGCTCAGGATATAAATGGTCATGGTGTATATAACTTAAAATAGTATATAACCCTTGCAAAGCCAACTGTATTTGTCCGCTGTTGGATATTGATAAAACACTGCATTGAAATATGACTTTGCTTTGCAGATATTTTAATTACAAATTATATGTACATATTTGTTTCAGATTGTTGAAGGTTTGTCAGCCAATAAAGAGACAAAAGGGCTAGAACTAGACATTAAGATGAGAGAAGTGATAGATCTGATGAATTAAAAACTATAATCTGACATGACAAAACCAACCAGTGTATCTAGTGACAGCAGTCAAGATACAATAGAAAATGAATACGAGGGATAAAAATGAAGTTGGAGAAAGTTACCTTATCAAGTAACAGATATAAGTTCTACACAATTAATTAATAAGACGACAATTCGACATAATGAAGATATCGAAAAGCCAAGAAATTATTGACACAATGGGGTAACAAATGCAATAATAAAAACTAAAATAAACAAAAAAATGATAATAAAATAAGAAAATAAACAATAAAATACTAGAAAACAATTCATATAGAATGCTAACACACAAAGTATTGAAATAAATAAATAAGTAACGTATTCTATGATTGGGAAATAGGGAAATCAACAGTAACTGATAGTTATAGACAATACCACGTGCCGAATGCATTGATTTACAATATTATGAAACATAACACTCTAACATAAACAATAGAATAACAAAACGTTGCGCCTAATAGCATTATTGACAGAAATGTATTGACGCTGTCGCATAAGTAAAGTCACACATTGCTATGAAGCTTAAGTCTGCAGGTCAATCAGTTTTTACCTTTCTATAAAAATGTGTAAAGAAAACAAAACAACAAAAGTATGTACAAATGTAACGATGTTTTATTTGTGTCTAATTATTGTTTATCTAAATTTGTTGTTCTTGTTTGGGTGTTGTGTGCTTTTATAATATTAACACTTTTATGTAATGTTTAATCGTTTCGCCTCGCCTATCGCATTGAGTGTATTAATATATTCTTTATAAAACTAGGTAGACTAGTTTTCTATTTGATATAGCGTGTATCTTTAGAATAAAATATGTATTGTAGATTATTTTGCTGGTAATGAAGGTAATATTTTTGTACAAGAAAATAGCAAGAACCCGATGCAATATTTATAATGCACGTGCACTGTTGCTCAATACTGCAAAGGTAAACAGACAAAAACACGAATGAAGTGTCTATACATGTAATTATTGATCTTTTTCAACAGTAACTTTTCTTAAAATATCGCTCTTGTAATGTTATAATGTCAGTTTTTTTACGATTTTGGCAACGGCAGTGTCCGTGGGCGTTTAAGGTAAATTGCGTTCTGGTATGACTATAACCTCTTTCCTTGGAAATGTCGACACCGTGAGCTGAACATACAGTTCTTGTAATAACAAGAACAAAATAATTATAGTATCGTATGTAGACACTTTAACCTTTTAAAAACAAACACACTGTGTCATGTATTTACAGTTTGACAGAAACTAAAATCAACGTTCAATGGTTTAATACTTGCATATGTTTATATAGACAATACACATATTACAATTTACGAAATTGTACATTTTTATATTGTATGTTGCTATAAGTTGTAGCTTATATAGATATATTCTTGGACATATTAGACTGTCATATAGCTTCTTGTAGAATATATCCAGCGCTACAATACTTATTATTATACATGGTATATTTTACACATTCTTTACACAGTATGTCACACTTAATGTTGCGGAGTATTTAAATTTGGTGAATTTTGTACATTATAAAATATCATACTTATCGCTTGAGGGTTCTAAATGTGGGTAATTAAAGTATGTTAAATGATTATCAATGTATCCAAAATGCTTATGTTTATTTCGGTGTTTATGGTCACACTATACCGGATGGCATAAATAGACAAGTGCGGACAGGTAACGGATAGAAAAAAACAACATCTTAGTCCAGAAAATTAGCAATGAATACGCAGCGCTCGCGATCGAGGTATGCGTCGCATAAAACGCACAGTAACCGTAATAATAACGGACACGTTAAGGAAAATAAAGGGATACCAAAGGATGAATAACGAACACCGCCAATTGTGCAATGATACTAATATATAAGGGATTAGATAAACCGAATGCTTACCAGCAATTAATTGCATCTGTCGAAAGCAGCCAAGTACTATCAAGAACTAGTTAAATATAACTTTTTTAAATCATGCTTTAAATACGAACCTAATTTGGATTTACTACGATCTACGTTTTTACATGACTCGTCTACGTATATCTGCGCATTCATAAAGAATGCAAACAGGTCGATATTCAAATAGTTATTTGTTAAAAATATATATCATTTTGTAGTTATTTGTTCATTGTATAATTACTTACATAAAAGGTACTTAGAATCTTAACATTTACTGCAGACCGTCAGTTCATAACTTTTGTTGCATGATGAGTTCAGGGAATAGAAAAATTCTTTTTAATATTGCTTAGTTTGTTAAACATGCAAGAAATAATTGTAATAATTTACTCAATCTGTAGATTGATATTACATTTTAGTATTTTCCTCTCTAAAGTAACATTATTCTCCTCTTGTAAGAAAATATTTATGTCTAAGTTATTATTCATATTGATTGGTTTTGCCTACATCAGTGTACTGAAGTGAATTTGATATTTGAAAGATATCTAGGAAAAGACTATGTATGCGTGCTTCGATAAAAAAATGCAAGGTAAATTGATTACTATAATGATAAATATTTAATTAATCAATGCTTTAAGTGTTGCTTTTCAAGATGTGTGTCTGTTATTAATATATTTTAGGCTTCTTAGTCATCTGTTTAGATCTGTTGATTGTCTGGTATATTCCGTTAGGAGTTCTTTTCCTATTAACAACCCGTTTGTCCGATAAACATCCGTTTACAGCACATGTCTATAATATATCAAAGGACGTTAAATAGATCAGTTTTGGACAAGAGCCGGATACAGACCAAAATAGTTCTGGATAAGAAAGCTAACCACCGGACAATTAACGAATACGAACGGACAAGAACGAATTCCATCTGTCAGTCGTTCTTTTGCTCTATCCGGTGAAGTGTGACCACATCATTTTAGTTTTCTTAAAAACATGGCTTGTTTTGTCTGCTTTATGAATAAACATGTTTATTTTAATTAGTTGTCAAGTTATACTTTAAAAAAACTCTTTGTACCGTCATTTTGCGCTTGTCTTCTCGTTTTTATTGTCAATGTGCAATGACAAAAGAGATGTCGATTGTGCCATTATAAGTTAATGTGTTATGTAAAGGTGCACAATTAATGATTACTAAAAAGCGTTATAACAATTAGTTGTTGTACCATCTGCATAAAAACACAACATGAGAACTCAAATGAGAACAAAAGTACATAATTACTAACAAAAAGTTTTCGAAAAGCCTTTACGTCCAGGCACAAATATTCTTATTATAACTCTCTGTCTAATTTACGTTTAAATCTTTTGGAGATACGAAGTCTTTTTTAAAAAAAGTGTGTAGCCGCGCTTCTGTCTGTTACAAGGAAATACAGCTCAAATTCATCTGCATTAACACACACACACACACACACACACACACACACACACACACACACACACACACACACACACACACACACACACACACGCATATATATATATATATATATATATATATATATATATATATATATATATATATATATATATATATATATATATATATATATATATATATATATATATAATTAAACATATATCAAGTTAGTTGAAAGGAACAAAAATCCTTTTTCTTATTGTCGGTTCTAAACATGTATTATGTTTGTCCTCTTTCCCTCTTAATTATATTTTAATAAATCGGAAAATAGACCTATTATAAAATTACCTGAGATCCTTGGCTAACTGTTTATTGGAAGTTAATTGTAAATAAACTATGTAATGTTTCAGTATCGTTAAAGTACTTAAAGTGAGCATTATTATCCGTTTGTAAATATCTTCGATAGTTTTATTGCTAATCCATCACTAGAATGGTTTTTGGGCGGGATGAGTAAATGTGCATGAACTGCGTGAACTATAGGTGGACTGTAAAACCTTAAAAAGCTCTGCTTCCATACTTTGTGGTTGACAACCCAAGGAATAGATAATAATAAGAAACTAGATTCAAATTGTAATTGTGTATGTAGTTTAATTAAAATATCTCTTAAACTGACTGACATTCAACTTGTAGCCCGAGAACAAATAAGTATAGTTCGTAGATCAAAGTTTCGAAACAAAATGTCCATATCTGTCATTGTGTAAACAATTTTGTTTACAAAACAGATTCGGCACCGAACATGTGTGAATAAAATATAAAGTAATCAGACTGGTACAATAACCAGAATAACCAGAACCCACAATAAAGTTTCAACATTCTTTATAATACGACAATTATACAAGCATGTTTTTAACCTGAATTTCGATTATCCATAGTAGTATACTTGTTAACATTGATGCGTGCCATTATAGCAACGTCAAAGAAGGTTGTCCGGTCATGAATATTAATGATTATATAGCCAACTGTGTTTCGTTGAGAAATGATAAGTAATCGCGTTTCCGGAATGAGCCAATCAGATTTAAAGAAAATTAGAAATGAAAAAAAAAATCACGTTATCGGGATGATAAATCAGATTTAAAGAAATCACACAGGTTGTAATTATTATTATATATATACAACACTTTACTACTGACATTATATACTAGCGAATCATGCTTTAATTAATATGACATATAATATATATTTGATATGTAAATAGTAATGTAACCGGAAGAACTTCAACCGAGAATAGCATAGCTTTGTCCACCAAATTGATGAATACATCCTTTTATATCCCGTGAACGAAGTTAGTATTGCTATTGTCGATATTAAACATTTGTTCAAAAAGCATTTAAAAGTTCAAGTACTTAATTACAAAATGATTTTCGTTTTCTTATCCTGGATCAATCCAGAGCACTAGCAGCCAAACTGTCTTCAAGAACCTGGGCTATTCTGAACACACCGAACAAATGGACGTTCATCTGATGTCGATCGGCTGTCGTATCATGCGACCCCAAACGTTTAATGCACAAAACACAAAATGTCCTTACTTGCATGTAACTTGTCGTTGAAAGTTAACGAATAAGCAGTTGCATCAACAACAAACCCGTGTTAAACAAATCTTACCGAGTAATAATGTTTAATGTGTCTTACTGGAACGTGTAAAATAAACACATACAAAAATAAAGTACAGTACAGCATTTCAGTCATTCCGGAAGCAAACAACGCTATAGAAAATGTATGTGCAAGTGCCACTTTGTTTAAACATCTCTTTGTCGAGGTATGGAATATTACTGTCATGATATTCTTGGTTGAATACTAAATGTTAGGCAGTCGTTACACAGCAGACCTACGGCTGCATCAGTTAGCTATAGAAACGATCGATATAAAACACGGACGCACATACATTAAAAAACACACACATTGTATATAATTTTCTCTTACGACCCTAGGGGTGGGGGATTCTTAAGGGATGTGGAAATAAACATGTTGTAACCTATGAATTCGTCTGCAAACGAAAGAAACAGTGAATAACACTCATTTGACATCTGTGATGGTCCATCTAACGTTTACTGGTGCCTCAGATAGTCACTAAGCTTGGGATGTCCTTTGAACAAGCTCCTAGGTAGGGTATCAGAGCTTATCAGGAACGTCATCAGGGAGATTTTCTGCTCAAACGACATTCCATTGGCGAGTACATAGCCAGAGCAGATGATCATTGAAAAATCAAATCAGGATTTCGTTTATTTATTATGTACATTAGTATTTTACTTTCACAATTAATGATTTTAAATTAGATATACATGAGGTTTTAACTTTAAATAAATTTTTATAAAGCATAACATTTAATGCAGGTCTTGACACCTCCAAAAAATGGCAGTCTTTTATTTTATAATAAGTAACACGGTGTTCTTAAATAATTAATAATTAATAATATAGTCTATTTTCAAGTCTAATAGCATTTTTGTAATGTTAAATATTACTGAAACTTCTTTTGCAGAAGATAATGATATGAAAATTAGTTATTATAAAGTTCCATAAAAATCATTGCTTCTTTTTTTCAAAAGTCCACAATTGTTGTCATGTCTTTGTCATGTTATAAATGACGTACACCCTGTCGTTTTTACAGTCCCTTGTCTCTCTTTAGAGATGACGTCCGCTTTTTAATTACTATTGCTTCTATGACTTTCTTTTTCGAAAAGTCTGATGCATTTCGTGTTCTGACAATCTTCATAGATTGCACATGATTATATGTGTGTAAAAGCATCTCCCGGTCTCTCCCACAGTGTCATTATCAAAACGTTTACAATGAACTCTACATAAAAATAAGTTCCTTTCTTGATGAACTTCAGTGTGACGTAGACAGCGCGCGCTTGAACTCCTGACTGCTGATTGGCTAGGTGAGCAGACCTTAATTTACTATAGACTGTCTTCATGAATAAACGTAAACTTGACGCCAAAATTACGTCACACAGCAGAAGTGGTTGAAAACATTTTCAAAGTAGGCGTTGCGTTACTTGTTAAACGTTTTATTGAGTGACATTCATAGAACTATAAATGAGGAACTACTTTCTTATTGTTTCGTTTCTTGACTTTGTGGGCGTGGCTTAAATACGAATCTTTTATCACGCGCAGCATTTACAAGTATTCGTTTGATCTAACTTGTATTTTAAAGTCGCAGGTTTTGTCTTAAAAAGATAGAATAAAAGACGTTGTATTTATCTCTTTTTTACATGAGTTGGTTTAAAATACATCGTGAAGTCCTTCGTCCTTCTTAGCAATAGTGTGCGTAAAAAGAAGACGACCGTCAATATCATATTCTCGAAAAAAACATTCTCCAGGCAATATCACTTTATATTGACTCACAGGTGACGAAAGGGTAAATTCAAAGAGTATTGATATAACTGTTTAAGGCTTTTTATCAGAAATAATTATGTTTGAAACAATTAATAAGAGTTTTCCTCTGTTTTATAAAGCCTCCATAATTATCATGGCCTTAGAACGGGCATGACTATTTTCATTTTTTTAAAAATTGGTTGAACTTATAAACACATGTACTGCATAAAACATTTTTAAAGACAGCAGAACAATGCTTTAAGACATCGATTTTTGGGCTCATGTCAGAACTGGACGTGTATGCTCTTATACTACTCAATTATTTTATACATTCTGACATAATGAATATATGGACATAATATTATTTCAAAGTAAATTTAATTGGAAAAAACATCAGTCTCTACAAACAACAACAAAATACACAAAAACATGAACAAATTTTAAAGATGTTCTTAAGATGATATGTAACTTTCTTGTTATTTAAAGAATGCGTAAATGTCAAATTATCGAAAATTATAATAAAATACCGGTTTTACTGCAAACTATAAAGATGGAAACGTAATTTCCTATATACTAGCCAATATTATATAATTGTAAGTTCATTGTATCTGTTTTAACTCCCGATGCAGGTGCTTTCTGTTAGCTATTTCACTTGGAATTATATTGTTATTTACACTGTTTGTTTGATAGAAAAACCTTCAGGAAGTGCGAGGTTGGAGCGCTCCACAAACCAGGTTTAAGCACCACAGTCGGCCCTTTTGCCGATTGACCGTTCCAAGGCGGTAACTGATGTTTTTTCTTTATGTGTGTTATGTCTCGTCTCTGTGTTTTTGTCTCTGTGGTTAAAACATCCTATCCACGTGAAACAGCTAACAGTAAGCATCTGCATCGGGTGTTAAAACTGGTAACACGAACTTATATACAGACAAAATAAATAGTAATATTATAAACTAGCAACATATGTATAATATGTACAGCAGATAAAAGCCTCGGCAGCCTTAAATTTCCAAATTAGAGAGTAGTTTAAAATAAAACAGCTTAAGCGATGACGTACAATGAGAACAATTTAATGACGTTAACAAAACATGCCATGACGTTACAGGTCAGAGGAGTGTCAAAAGTGCAGTTTAACAACATGAAAGAAATCACCGCATTTTAGAAAATAACCCTAAACCAACAACACAAAATGTAGTATTGTGAGGATATATTATGAGACTCAAATAATATATTATAAAAAGCCGAGGATTTATTCACAGTATTTTATATTTTATAATAAAGGTACAAAATTCCTGACGTTATAACTAATGTGCAATCTCACGTAAAGGACATAGAGACTGCTCAAGTTGTCTCACCTATATAGGGCACGTTCACTGAACGCCAGATGAATGGAACCTACTACTAACCACTGGTTGTATAAAAGTGATTCTACGTCTGACTTAAGTCCACTCGATAATTGTTTTTTGTTCAAAGTTGCAGGAGAAGAATTAAGGTCATTTTTCCGTTCTAGAATTCTTCCATCACTTCAATACATGTTCATTCAATTGCAATCACATTGTAAATCTGTAAATTCCAGGGAGCAAAAGCAAAAGTGAATAAAAATACTGACTTTTTCAGAAATTATATCCAATCTTTGATAAATGTATAATACAACCGCTTATTGAGATGACTTGTTGAGATGACAAATTGTTTGAGTCAGCTTTTATAAATGTCTGCATATATGGCACATTGTTTTATATTCGGTTTAGTTACATATTTATGACTTCTGAAAACCTAATGCTAAAACTACATTTTAAAATGATACGAGCATATTCATGTAGAATTGTATGCCTTTATGGAACGTCGCACTGTCTTTAATGAAGCTGAAACAATATCCTGTTTAAAGCCACTGTTTTTGAATAACAACATTCAATTTAATCGGTTTATTGTGTCGTTGTGTTTTTGACCCGTGTTGTCGAGAATGCATTCGAAATAAATATTTGCCCTATACCTTGTAATAATACAGATAACTACAATGTGCGAAAATAATTTAATAATTTATAAATTACATTTCCATATTGTTTACCAGTAATCTTTTTCAACATATATAGAGCTTACGCGTAACGTTTTGATTTAATCTAGGTTCATCATGTTATAAACTGCCATAAATCAGTATGCTTATAATTTGAGTAAAATTTTATATAATAATGACACACAAAAAGATCTTATTATATACTATATTATTGATGTATGTTTTTCAAAAAATGTGATTTTTAAACGTTTAACCTGATTTTTGTAAAAGGGGTTTTAATGTGTTTAAAATACTAATGTTAATAATTGATTATCAATACACTTTTAGTGAAAATTAAAAACTCGCATAACGTAACAAATGAACAATTAAATAAAAAACAATTTCGTTACTTAGGTTAAGCACGATGGATAAAACTATAAACACCATTTGAATTTCAAAATATACATTTAAAAAAGTTTTCGTCTCTGCAGATTCGTGAGTGGTTTCAATCTGCTGCTGTTGTTTTTATTTCATCATGTTCATAACGACTCGCAACTTCTTGCCCAGTTCAAGATTCTTGGTTTCCGCATTAGCAGACAGGCCATCGACAAACTGGAACAAGTAAATTCATTAACATAATTTGCAATTATTTACATATTTATTTATAAAAATATTGCACTAAAGTTTGTTCGGATTCAAATATGACATTGTAATGCCACAGTGACCTGTACATGTACAGTTAGCTAAGTTGGAAAATCGACCACAAAATGGGACCCGACCCTAGTCGCGGACCTGTGACCACAAAACATATGTTTGCATATGTACATTAAAGCAGCTGTCCATAACGTCAGATTCCTTATTATGATAATATAAAAATCTACCTTATCCATATATGGTAACAGTTGATCGTAGAACTTTAGCAGATATGCCATCTTGTTAAAACTTTGTTGTTGCTGCTGCATCTATATTAAATTTAAAGAAGGACAATTATTATTTTCATGGTATGCTACCTACATTAAAAAATATTTTCGTAACAAACACTGACACTAAAACGATTAAAACATTAAATTTTTATGACACTTGAACTAAATACGTATTACAACTTAAAAATTGAGAAATGAAATATATAAAAAATAAAATGCTATTTTTAAAAGAATATATTTGATTAAAATATAATGCAAAAGTAAATAAATTTTACCTTACTTAAATTTTAATGTTTAACAAACTACGTAGTTACCTTATTTAAATCTGCGAGGAATTCTGTAAGAACATTTGCTTGTTCTCCTTTAGCCTGTAGGCCCTTTTGGAGGAACCCTTTAGCTTTCTCTCTGTATCTCTGTACCATGCTGTAGAACACTTGCTTCTGACCTAGACAGTCCTTGAACGCAAAAAAATATTAACTTACTTGAACGTGCACGTACTTTCATTATACAATTCTTTGACAATAATTTAATTTTTTGTATATGTTGCAGTGATGTTTGTTCAAAAATGGATTGGACAAAAGAATACAAAAACAGCCATGGCGCATAAGGTGTAAATGACAGATAGTTATCACTTTACCTTTGATAGCTTTGGTGCAATTGGAGCCAGGCTATCTTCCAGGACCTGGGCGATTACGTCGAGACTGTCCTCCACATACTGGGGCACATGGACATCAAACAGCTGGCTCGGTTGCCGGATCATGCGAGACCATAACCGGGCAGCATGACTGAAATA
Source organism: Sinonovacula constricta (assembly GCA_007844125.1). NCBI lineage: Eukaryota > Metazoa > Mollusca > Bivalvia > Cardiida > Solecurtidae > Sinonovacula > Sinonovacula constricta. Next base: position 53,637,143 of record CM017561.1, read on the forward strand.
ATATAACACTTTTGGTTTGACTTGAGCACGGTTGTCGTTCACATTGCATCTGAATGAACTACTTCTGAAGTTCCTATCAAGAAAGCTACGTTAAAACACACTATCGTTCGTTTTGTATTGTTTATTGAGGTAGCTGTTTAGTTTTGATTATACAATTTATCGGAACAGTTAATTTGAGTAGATTTTATACATAGTGTTCTTAAGATAATTATTTTGATAAGACAACAACAACAACAAAAGAACTTTATTAACCTTTGAGACTTCCAAGCGAACAGTGTATTTTCATCAATTTTGAACTTGTTAGCCAAGATGTCCATAAAGTCGCAGATGAACTTGGCTGGCGGTGGACAATTGTCACTATCCAGAATGTGGTCAAACAACGTGATCAGGTGTTCGTTGATCGCTTGCTTCAAAAAGAAACATGTAACAGGATTGAAGTTATTTGTTTTATGCTCCTTTGATTTTAACAGTCTGTTTAGTGTAGATTTCACCTGTAGAGATAATTGCTATGTGATTCTAGTAGGAATGTCTCGCCAAGTTTGTTATTTTAAGCATTGCATAAAAAATGGCGTTTTACGCGATGCAGTAGTATTTCATTCTAGTATGTTCGAGTACATACCAGTATGATAATTGATATGTTTGTTTGAGCAACAGCTTAGTATTAAATGATGCAACTATTTGACTACTAATAAAAAGGCATATTTTCTTTAATTTAACTAAGAAACTTCTGAACTTTTGAACCGTACATTGACATTACTAATTGAAAGCACTATGTTGTAGTAAATAATAATACAGTACTTTATATACATGTGAGAGATAATGTCTCATATCAATCACTCATAAACACACGGGCCTAACTAAAAGTGTACTATACACAAGATACACAGGGATATCCAAATCTTTATAAACGGTGTTTGAACAGGTTAATTTGTAAATAGCAAATCCCTAAACACTCCCCGATAGGTTAACCCAGTACAAATTCAAATCATTTGCTAGACACTATTAGTCCATTTGGCAAAATATTAAAAAATACACTCATTTTACCTACTTATTTGGCTTTCCATAAATATGAAGGATGTCGTGTCTAAATTGATATACATGAAAGTCGGTTATTTATGTTATGGTATGTTATACTCTATCAAATGTAAAAGTAGTTACTACCAACAAATTATTTGCATGCATAACAAAACCTTCTGCTAATAGATTGGATAGATACACGCCTGCAATGCCGCAATGTATATATGCGAGAGATAAGGTTTTGCAATTAGCTATATTAATTAGTCGTAAATTAGCAGGGCTTAAGCACAGTGAATACTATAATATATTTATATATGAAATACAATCGTAAAACAAACAAATGAAAATACCTTCGTTTTGAAAAGTGTGTTCAGATAAGGTCCATCAATGGCCAATTTCTTCCTCTGCAGAGCCTCAGCCTCGCTTGGTTTAACCTGGGGATGGATCAATAATCTTTACCAATGAAAAAACCCCGAATCTGATCAAATTGCCATCCGTGGCAACCAACGTTAAATAAAGCTGATTGGGATAAGACTTGTACCGTGAATGTTAAATTTTGACAAAATCTGATTAAAGAAAGGCTGAAAACTGTACCACAAGGAAAGAAGAAGAATAATGATGCAAATTACTTCTATAATTGCTTCTTTTGCTGAAAATAACGACCATATAAGAGTATCTTGTACATATATCGAGGTGAACCTATGAGGTGCATATTTGATCAAGTTTTAGTGCGTCCAACTCTTAACTAAATTGTGCACATTATGTCTGTCGATTATTTTCAGTCTGCTTAATAGAAAAAGAAAGTTTTAAAATTGGCGTAGATAACGAAGTTAAGAAAATGATTTTTAACATCTGCTTATTTTTCCAGGATAAGTCTCCTGCACTACTAACCAGGTGCCACTTAGTGGTATCCTCTGGATTTTCTAAGTCTGCATCTGCTTCGTGAATTAGTCTTGACCTGTCATTGGCCTGATCTTGATACTCATGATTGATGTTTCCTAAAAAAGAAGAATTGGTTACGTCATTTGTTTGTCATTGTTGTATATAGTTTTAACAGCATACATGTACCTGTTGTTTTTTTCCGACGGCATACACTTTTGAAATAGACAATCACCGTGCGAGCTTATATACGTACAATCTCTGACACAAATTTGAGTATCTATCTTTTCTTCTGTAACACCGCGCTATAAAATTACTTGAAAGGTTGGAGAACATTTTTTTCATAGCACTTAACTTTGGAAAACATACATGCAGCTAACGTTTTAATGTTGGATACATTTCGATATTATGTAAGCATATATACAAAAATGATTTGTTGTTTTTATAATAGATATATTATATACTGTTACATAATAGAGGAGCTTTTAGTTGTGAATGTAAAAGTCATAATGTTGTGTCCATTTGTATGAAGGTGTTCGGTTTAATTTATTTCTTCTTAATTTTTACACCCATTTTAAAGAAATGCAAAGTTTGAACTGCTTATGCATGAAATGTTTTGTTTTTACTTTACTTTTACTTTTTATAAATGATGTTTAATCCTATTTGCGTCATTTAAATTAGAAGAAATTACAGACAATAGCGAAAATGACTTACTGTGATGCCCCTGGTCAAGATTTGTTGAATCTATCAGTGTCATATTTGCATTGTCGCGCACATTGTAGTGTGCAAGAGTGTTCAGTCTCAAAAGATGCCCTTCTTTGATACTGGAGTTGTCTATATCTCCGAGGGTGATGGCCTTTGTGGGACCTAATTGCCAGTCTTGAAAAAAAATAATCATAAGATAAAAAAAGAAATCATTGAAGCCGACAAAGGTGATCATTGGCGACATTTCGAGCACTGTAAATTTTATCAATGAGCCATAGGTGTAAGTAACTCTAACCGATCGGCCTCTCGCGCCCTCTTTTATATTCAAACCCATTCTAAGATATATATTCAAGACAATATAGAAACCTGAATATAAAAGGTTGTTTAAACCTTACATGATTTTATCAAACATTATATAACAATAAAACTGAATTATAAATATATAAATATAACTGATACATGTTTTGTCATTTGCTTCTTGCTTTTTCTCTGGGATTATTTTAGAATAACAGCCAACAATTATTCATTTTGCATCATTCCACGTATTGAACGTAAAAAACTTACCAAGACGGAGCTCTTTGGAATCAACTCCGAGCTTTGAAACAGGATAATTGACATAGATCTGCGATAAACACTTAGACTTCACCTGGCGGATGGCGTCACACTCGAGGACCTTGCAGTGATAGATGTGGTCGCCAATGTCTAGACTCACATTTAGCGTCTAAAGAGAAAATTTACACTTACACGTTACTACGTGTTTGTATTTTTATAGCTATATGCTGTTTTGTTAAGGATTGAAAAATAGTATCTGTAATATTTTTATATTATTTTTTCCTTTTTTCTGTGCACCATTGTTCGTGTATATAAAATAATCGAATATCACAGTTGTTGCTATAATAACACTTGTGTAGACATTTCTTGTCGATGACAATATTCCAAATACATATGATAACAAATTATATTACCCATTTGACAAAACAAAATAATGTTACGAGCAGTAGCTATATATTGCAGTTTATGTCTAAGCACCACGGTATTTCATTAGTTGTTTTTACCGAAATTCGCCATGTACTTATATTCACGACTTCTAAATTTAAAATTTGTTTAAATATATCTTCCATGTACATAGAACATTGTACATGAACCTCAGCTACAAACGTACTTTGCAGGACTAAAGAATTTTACCTTCTATGCTTTAACTAGTTTATGTTGACCGATAAGATATATGTACGCAACGTTGCAATTAAAACAAACGGCTTTTAAAGTCTAGCTCCAGAAAAAATATATTTTGCAACAGATACTAATTAATATAAAATTCATACTTCTTATTGAGATTTCATGGCATCTGTACAAGGAAAATGTTGATAAATAATTTCACGTTTTCATACCAGCTGTGTTGAATCAAACTGGACATCGTAATCTTCTTGCCTAGTGGATTGCCACCGTCTGAGCAGTTTCTCTTCAGAGAGTGTTTTCTTGGCATCGCCTGTGATGGCATCTATAGGTCCATTCTCAATCGTCAGTTGCATGGCCATGAACAGAAGGTAAAGGGGCGAACCAGAATTTGCCTGCCAAAAATAGATTGAGTTATGTTAATGGTCCGGTTCCAGCTTGTAAAAATCAGTCTTTATGCATTTATTTCTACAAGTATTCATTTAAATAATAAATAATGTTCAAAATGTGAAAATAAATATTATATTCAATTATTTTACAATATTTTTGTTCCATGTGCATTTTGTATTAAGGTTCTGGAACTGTAACTAACTTCGGTAAACATCGGCACTCGGTATGATCCGGTTTAATTTGAATGTCATTCGTCGTCAAGTTTCGTATTTGCTATTTTTAGTAATCTTTCACCACGTGATAGGGATTTTCCATGACGTCATTGGGTTACCCATTTCTCCAAAATAGTGGAACAGAGCTCAAAAGTGTGATTGTCGAGGGCGATATTGTAAAAATAGTGGTTTACCGACAACAAAGTCATGTAAAGTTGAAGTGGATCATAAGTATTGTGTTGGTTTCCCGTGTACAAGTGAAAAATGCACTGTTTCATCTTGTGTTTGCGATTTAAATTTGCCTTCGCATGTTAACCGCGAGAGTTGGCGACATGGTTTGACGCTCGCTCACTTTCGTCTGATACTTTCTCGGGATGGCCAGGATGGACTTTTAAATATGTAGGGGTCAAAACTGTGAGGGACAACCAAGTGTAACGAATACCAAAAAAGTGCTTGACTCAGTTATTCATAAACTGTCGGATTTTTTTACGAAAAACGTGTAAAGGGGTTAATTTCAAATATTTTCCTCAAGCCAGCCAAAATCAGTATAGAGAAGGTTTTCTTGTGATAGTGCAGAGTTAAATATACATATTTCAGTCTCCAGTACCAACTGTAGGTGTTGTTTTTATTGTATAAAGGAGTATAATCTGTAATTACCAATTTGAGGTTATTTATCGCTTTTAATACTCTTGCAGTTTCATTATAGTAACCTTTACAAATTCTTATAAATTTTATTAGGAACGGTAAAATGCCTTTAAAATCTCATACTTTTGGCAATTTATATTGCAAAAAAATTTAAAACTAGTTGTATGTGTTTAACTAGCTTCAAACTTGAGATATTTGCTTTTATAGATAGAGTAAATTTTTAAACACACCAAAAAAATCGGATTTTTCCTTGGGGGTACATGTATGCAAAGCTCTGTATTTTTATAAGTATCTGTCCAAAGTGTAATCTTATTGTTCTGATTGATCATGATATGATTGTAAAACAGGAACATTGGTTAAAATTTAAATAAAGAACAGTATAATTTGAAAAAATAGTACTTTTTCATTTTATTGTCCTAGCACAATTTACGGTGTTTTTGAAAATCAATGGTCACTTTATAAAAATGCACATAACTTGAGTTACAAACGGTTAACTTCCTTAAAAATTCACCATACGATGTGTTTTATCGTATAGATTCAAGAAATAGTATCATTATAAGGATTGTGGAAGGTCACCATTACAGTTCCAGAACCTTAATTCGATTATGGTGTCGTCGAAGGAAGTTTAACATCACAAACCCGTATCGGGGCGATACAGGCAATGTTATCAAAAGTCCCTTTCTAATATTGACAAGATATTGCAACTAGATTTAATTTCTGTCAAATTAACATCTTAACTGGAATCATATATCCCCATATCTACTGTATGCATCTAACCAAGAAGGATGTTTTTCTCTGAGTTACGATGAAAACATCAGTTATTATTTTACACATTGTACACTTTTTGTGTTTTCCAAAAAATGTATATGCGATGTAGTCATAAACATCTCCAAACATCTCCAAAAAGCTTAGTAGGTCCACAGCATCACATCAATTACCTTCAGGTGGGGATATATGGTCAATGCTAGCCAGTTACTCAGAAGATTCTCAGTTATGGTCTCAAATCTAAAAATAGTTGCACTTTTCCTACATATAATTGTTTCCATACGCATATGTCTATTTAACATATCGAAATGTTTAAATTAACGCATTGCATCATTATCATTAAATGAAAACATAATGATAAGTGTTTGAATTTATGTTTCATTATAATGGATTTTATAATCACTACACATCCATATCTTGGTGTTTAGTTTACATATATACTTTAATGTTCTTTTAAATTGAAATATGTATCGTGCAATATCATGGTTTAGTTTCTTGTTATCTTTTTACGGTTGTTATTGTTGTTAAGTTGAACAACAGGTAATTGAATTTGTGTTCAAACATTGTACATACCGTCCGAAAAGCGACTTATGTGTTTTGTTCGCCAGTGATTCCTGTACAAGGCACATCAGTAGATCTTGCAGAACTCTAAATACAATTCAACGTAAATCAGTTCAGTTACAAATAATCCAAATATTTTAATTTCATTTTTTAAAATTTGGACCTTGTAAGATTAAAATTATTTCTTTTCAGCGGTGACATAACGAAAGTATGTTACTAAACAAGTATGTTAACTACGCATCACTGCATTACGTTTGAAAGTGTTAACTTCATATAAATATAAACCTGTTTTTTAAAAATTAATCACATGTGGTATAATATCATATAATATCATAGTTTTGACCGGTGAAAACGTTTAAGATAATAGATGATCAGAAAAAGTCGTATTTTGGTTCCTTGTATGTTGGTAAAATATAAATAATAATGTGCGCTGGTTTTCCACATTTCTCACTCATTTAGGTAGCCCATTTTTCCCATAAGGATAACACACAAGTTGCCGGAGAGGTTGACACTGTAATTAAAGACAGAACAAGCATTAGGGCACCCCACTAGTAAATAAAATAATCTTAAGTAATAAGAGAAAGTAAATAGTTTTCTCTTTTTGTGTAATGTATTTTTGTCACATTATTTGTGTATATGCTTTGGTCAAGTACAACTTCAAATTTTAATGTATGTAATTTACACCAGAAGAAGCCTGAATCGTTGAAAGCATATGGACAATAAATTGTTTGAATGTTTCTAATGTGATGGGCGCATGTCATGTGGTTAAATCCTTAATTGTTACCCCACATGTTATAGTTACGTAGAGTCATATTGGTTTTAAATTGATAAATGAGTAGGAACATGAACAGAATATGTTGTATCCACAGCAAGACTTATTTAAATGTAAAAAGACACTTCTAGTACAATACTTTCTATGGCCATACTTACCGTTCCTTTACGAAGAAGCGCTTCTCTTTCTCCATCGTTGACACAAGTGAAACGAGAAATTTTTTGTTGAGGATGAGTTTTTCAAGACTGTCCAAACCTTTCCTGAGAGATTGTTTCACTTGACCGGGCTTTTGTGAGAAACAAAATAATGAAACATATAATAAAGTCGAACAATCAACAATAAGTCAAACTGTAGGCTCAACATCTAGCTTGAGCTATTTCCACATGCCGACATACATTGCAAAAATAAAAAGATAAAAAGAACAATACTTTACTTAACATTGACATTAATATTGTATAAAACAGATCGGTTTAGAATCAAATAACAAACACATGGATACAAACAAATATATTCAAATGCAAACTGTTGTTTAAACAATGTAATGTTTCGTTATGAATTGGTTTTCCACGGGTTGAATGTCGATAATTTTTTATCAGTTTTTACGGGCTTTCCGATCATGTTATTCATTTCACAATGTCTCTAGGCAATGTCTCTGCTGCGTAAAGAAGCGTATTACAGAAACAGACTGAGACAGCTTTGTGGCGTTTTGATGGTGGAATGCCACCATGACTCCGTCAAACAAGGAAACTTACAATTGCGGGGTGCCGGTTGCTCACTTGCATAGGACTTGCATGCTTATAATTTGGTCTCTTACGGTTGAACGCTTAGGCCAAGGGCCGCGATACTTGACTTCCATTGATTTATTCTTTCCTCTGGATCCCCGACTGGCTCTGCTGCTAGGGCAAAGGCACCTTCTCTCGGTTCTTCTGCTGCAACTGTCGAACGGCGAAGATAGCGTCAATCGTTCACTTACTTGCATTGCACGCAACCATATTGTATGTCGTATTTTGTAAAAGCTGACCTGATGTTGTTCAAAGACTATGCCGGCTACTTTGAGACTTTGTTCTGTCAAACACTGTGGTTGGTTACAGTTGCCTTCGTAGAGCCTGACGATAGCAGAGTTTAAATATCGGCTATCGGCTTGATGCACCAGGTCTTTGAACAGCCCCACAACACCCCCACAATCCGCAAATTCAGTTGATACCCCGGAGGTTACAAGGCATTGTTCTTCATCAACTGATTGACATCTCCTCGGATCTCCACCGAGGACATATAGGAGCCGGTCCTTCGATGAGGTAAAAAAGCGACAAAACGTCTTCTTCCCAAAAAAATTCCTAGTGCCACCGCAGCAGTTCCTCAAAATTGTGATACAGTAGGTATCTGCCAATGTCTTGCTGTGAGGCTGTCCCGACTATGTCTCTGCAGATGTCTGTGCCTTGGCTTATTTGAACAGATCCAGCATTTTGTGGTGTGACGCGATCTTTGCATGACATAACGCTCTCTTGGCAACATTCTTGGCTCCGCTGTTTATCTCTACCAGGCCTTTGCTCTCAATGGTCTTGTCGGCGTAATCATTTCACCAGGTGTTACATTGCCCTCTCGCCGTAACAGTGCCTCCTTTCGTGTCGTCAAATACAGATAGCGTGGCAGAGAGAAAATCGTCTTTCAGCAGTTGCGAAGCAGAGCCAGGTTGCTGGATGCCATGCTGGTCGTCGACTGGCGGAAGGTTTTGTTCGAGTTCTTCCTTGAATCATGCTCTGCTATTCTTAATGTGCGAAGTCTTGGTGTTCGTCGATAAAATTCTCCGTTTCCTCTCTAAAATTGACAACGACAACAACAACGGCATACACATACATGAGCAAACGATGCTCCGTCAGACACACCTCGGAGGAAGATATTACCGTGACGTCTTGGATTTCTCTCGTCCCTTTTGGCCATGAAATGGTCCAGTTAGGACAAGTATGTTATGAGAAAGTTATCAATTTATTGTCGCTCTTTAAGAAGCATGTGTTCAGCAGATGAAGTTCAAAAGTCGTGCAGAGTTCCAGCAGTGTGCTTCCCTCTATGTTCCTAGCTTATTTGTACCAATCATGAACATTTTCGAAGCCGTCGGCTGTTCGGCTAACATTTACATTGCAGTCTCACATAATAAACACTTGTGTGCCGGCCGGGACAGACATGACATAAGAAAGTAGTGTGGTCTCTTTTCAATGAAATGTCAAGGCTCATTGAGCGGTCATTGACACAGTAGTCAGACACAGGCCCCACAAAACAGAGCTCAAGTTGCCGTACCGTCATCTGTTTAGATCGGCGTAACCTTGGTAGGAAGCCTAACGTGTATTCGGTCTTGTCTACAGACCATCCGGAGGCAGTTTTATTTATGGGTAACTTTATTATGTCCCCTAGACAGAAGTCCATAGCAGCGGATATAGTTTATCGTCATATCCAGGACACACTCATATATCAAAAATTTAGCTAAAATGGAAGGATCGTATGTGGATTAATCTTTTATTATTCTATGTAAAAAATACAGATTTAACTTTTTGCTTTAGTACGAATTGTATATTTGAATATAAATAAAACTTACAACTGCTCTTATAATAGGCAAAAAATGACAAGCAGCCAACAAACATACTTATCCTAGGCATATCACCTGGTCTATAAGAACTTGATCAGCGGAAAACATCACATTGAAGGCATATTGTTGGTAACCATGGAACGGAAGCCCTTGGTCGACAAGCGTCCGTGTTACAAACGACATTCCATTCTCTAACTCAGAAATCTCTGAAACAATATTGAAACCCCACAGATAAATGCATATTTTCATGACAAAATGGGCACGCCTCTTACAGGTATTATAACAGAAAACACTGGTGACCGTGTTTTTAATCGTTTAAAGCAGTAATGTGACTTGTAATAATTAAAATGCTTAGGGTATGACACGTGAGCCAAAAATACATGTACCATTAATAAAAAATTACAAATGTGTAGATAAAGGGCCTCATTTAGCTTTGATAAAAATTAAAAATTTGAAAGCGGTCTGAATGTGAATACGTTTTAGCAAAAATGGGTAACGTAGCAGTTTATATTTGCAAATAATGTTTTCATGATGCCCTAGTAAATTCATCATTTTTATGTTTTTGGTGTGACCCCTTGACCCTAATAAATTTCTCACCTTGTCTAGCAATACCCGATATTTCCATTTCCATGGCTTGCAGTTTCTATTCTAGGAGCCTACATTTTCTCCTCATCATATACTATTTGCCATAGATGACCGATCCAACTTCATATAAATTCAAATACAACAGTGTTATGAGATGGATTTGGATTTTGTTCATTTGATCATGTTTCTGCTTATACATACATCTCTATGATTTGTTTGTTATTGAGTGGTAATTGCATAACAGCGATCAATTATTGCCATTATTGTAACTTGGTCTACTGCACACCAATGGTCAGCTAGAAGACATTTCCAAATAAGCTAAAATATCCTATGATATACTATGTATAAGTCAAATGCTCTCTTCTGTATGTATTTGGACCTTTTATTATGTGTCTAAAGATAATTCGTTACTGTATATAAATTTAAGACATAGAATTTTGACGGCATTTTCAATGTTTTATTAACAAGATATTTCTTTTTCTAGGTCGGTCCGTGGTTAGACAAAAATTTCTATTGTTTATCAGGACTTTCACGTAGACATTTGATGCTTTGCATCAATTCTCTTTGTACATGTTCTGTTTGCTACCACACTAAACATAATATGTTTGCAAATATATTTACATACGATAGCTATACGGATTAAATGTGTTGGTAATATTTTTTATAATCATTTCACGTCCATTGTTATTAAGATACATTTATAGATTAACTTAAGAGAAATAACGTTATAATAAAGCTTTCCTTTGCTATGTTTACTTATTGTAAGTGAATACTACTTGACTTTGCTGTTTGACATTCATCCTTCATCACTTCAGATCACTGTATACAACAATGAATACATAAAGTTAACATATGCAATAAAACGTCGAACTTTCTTTTCATAAAACTCAACCTTTTATGAAGCATACGTCAATATACTTAATATAACGAACAAATAATCGCAATAAACTTACACAAGTGAATTTTCGATAACATGAAAGTGAAACGGCGAACAAGAAGAAAGGAAAGTTTCATTATGTTTATGTTTACTCCCTGATAGTCATTTTTTCAAAACAAATTATATGTTGCATCAAATGCCTTGTCAGGTTTTTAGTGTGTAAGAGGTAAATTAAAATGTAGTTATTTTTTATCACGGCTAATAGTTTGCAGAAAAGTACAAACATTCTTAAAAAAAGATGCAATACATACCTAGGACAAATATTCCTACCAAAACTCCCAACACTGCTCCAATAAGTCCGACAATAGTGCTGACATTGCTCACATAGTATTTCAAGTAACCAATGTCTTGTCTATAAATGCTGCCAACTTTCACGTTTTAATAAATCGAACAAATATACAATTAGTAAAATAATACATAATAGATTATAATTATTATTTTTTATAAATAGACATTCTAAATAGAAGACAATCATCATCATATTCATCATTACACTTATAGCCATTTCAATCATCATCATCATAATCATCATCATCATCATCATCATCATCATCATCATCATCATCATCATCATCATCATCATCATCATCATCATCATCATCAAGTATCAAGTATACATCTTAACTAACAGTAATTGTTACTTTGTATGGTGTTTGTATGGTATTTCTGTGTTGTTAGCACTAAACTTGATCTTAATATATCTATCATACACATTTCTCGTTTATAACTTACGATGACTGAATACTGAGATCCATCAGCATGGTTATCTGGAATCTTACACCTCAGCGATGTACTGGTTATCTCCAATTCAGTGCACTGGGCCTCTCCAATAGTTACTATATATTCTTCGGGAGATGCTCCTAAATCTAAATAGGAACCCTAAAGGGTACACGTTAAAAAGGTAATGGTGTCATACAAATTACTTTGAGTTTGTTTTCTTAAATACATAAACACGTAAGTTGCTAACTTTAAAACTGATATATGAAAAATTGAATTTATTTTATAAAATAACCATTAGGAGTATATATAAATGTAGGTATGTAAATCGATTGAATGAAAAAGACGAAAGAAACAAGAAATTTAATGTAAGTTTAGTTATAAGCAAATCTTTGCTGATCTTTAATGTAAATCTAAACGGAAAACATATTTTATAACAGCCCAAAATATAAGGGAAATAAAGTTCCTGTAGAGGCTTAATGATACAGATTCATACTTACTGTCAGCGTGATGTATTTTTCACCATTATTCATCGTCTTAACGCCATTAAACCTCTTAAATTCTGGGTCTGGGTAATATGAAATAGGTATAGCCTTTTCGTACCCATCCAGTTTTATTATTATTATTGATTTAAAACACTTGCAGTTGGCATCACTCATCACTTGTTCGCTTTGATTTTGATTTAACTTTATGTACAGGTCAGTGATCATGTTTGGAGGAGCCGGTGGAAATCGACACTGCAGGTAGCTAGAGGTAGCATGGTCGCAGTCGATGCTCTGGATAAGCATGGAAAGTTCACTATTACAAAAGTGAAAAGTGAAACATAGTCTTTCGAATATTCATTTATAAAGCAGCTTGTTACGCACATATTTATCGTACCATACCAATTATTTATGATTCTCTTTTATTCATTTTCTAGGAAATTAAAAAATGGTGTTAACTTTGAACCACCCTTATTCGATATGGCACATTTCAAGATCATTTCTTAAAATGTTACCATGCAACAATTAAAAAACAAACAAAAACAAACAAACAAAACTACAACAAAAACACCGAATGCATGTCAGGTTATAACAAACACTTTATGAATTATTATTAATGCAACTGAATTTAAACAAATTTTATGGACAGTGCAGCAAGACGAGCTATTATTTATTAGTCATTAAAATGATAATAATAATGATAATGATGATTATATTAATATTAATAATGATAATAATAATAATAATAATAATAATAATAATAATAATAATAATAATAATAATAATAATAATAATAATAATAATAATAATAATAATAAAAGTAATAATAATAAAAATAATAATAATAGCAATAATAATAAATAAACTTTGTTTAGTTGTAATCAGGAACACATGTGTAATAGTTTTATGTTATATCCCTATCTTTCATAAATTTTAAGAAGACTCATATATTTTACAATAAAAACAGAATCTGCTTGCTTTTTATAAGATAACCTTAAATTTTGCAACGTAGTTTGGTTGCAGTCACTTGAAATATCTCATCTTTTAAAGAACGAACATTAGACAGTAAATTGTGATAATATTATGTCATGTTACTTACTGTGCTATTTCCGTTGTATGAAGCGACTACCTTGTGGTTGTGGACATTTGTTAAGTCCACTCCAGAAACGTTAAATAAGGTTCCACCGCTGAAATTGAAAGTTTTGTATGCTTGTTTTGAATTATGTGTTTTAGCAACAGACCTTCGGGTATCCGGATACTAAATGTATATTCTTATTATAGAACTATCATCGCCGTGGTAACATTCTGCAGTCTTTTTCTAAAACATGTCACTTGTAAAAGTATTAAATGTGTATTAAATTACATATTATTGTATAACAGAAACGACTTTAACCATAGTATTAACAGTGATAAATTTCTGGAGCTGATTGACCAATATTAATAAATATATTATGGTATGTATGGAAATCAATTTTATGGAATAAAACCATTGTGTTTTGCTTTCGCTTTTTATACGACGTTGATAAGTTTCCTCAGAACCATTATTTCACTTCGGACCATTTTTTCAACTATTGCGCGAATATCAGTGTTATAGCTTGTTTATAGTTATTTCAGCTCCTCAGTTTGTGTCGAATAAGCAAACCAAGTTCCTGACACATATACTTAAAACTTTAAAAACTGATTTTCTTGTCAATACTTCCGTCAAATTTTTTTCGATGATTATATGTTATAAACAATCACCAGAGTCGGTGCCTTTGACATTACCAAGACGACTAATGCAGCTTGTGTATATATTTCAGAAAGAACGTTTTTTAGTTTGTTTAATGTGTATTGCATTCTGCTAAAATATTCTTCAAATCTAATGACAATTAGTTTTACTTTTGAGAACTTGTTCGGTTTAACTATCAAACACACATAGTAAAGTAAATTCTATCAGAAATGGTCGGTAGTTTTTCTCAGAATTGTCGTTAAAACTTCGCAATAAATATCGATTTAAACTGTTTTATATATATTATAATATTATATATTGAGAAACTGTAGACAAAACAATGCATATTAGATTCGAATTTCGCTGTTATGCCTTGTCTGTGAGTCTTTTTTACCTATTTAAATAGTTTCTTGTCTGATTAGTGGAAAGCTGAACCATATTGTCTATATAGCACTCAGCCAGCAAAACCAGTAAAATGGTCGAGTGACTCTCGTGTTCCCTTTGTGGAGCCTACTTTTTTGTGGCACGGTCATGTGATTTAAAGCTTCGCCATCATTGGTCAGGATACCAGACAGTCACGTGTTTAATGACGTTCGATTTCTGTATGATCTTTATTACAATAATCTTAGCCGCTTATCAAGGCTATAAATCAATAAAACAAATATCGTAGAAAAGGAATGTGATGAAAAAAGTCAATGAAAGTTTCTTCTGATAGTGATTGGTTTGATTATTTGCAAGACTGCGTGCTCGAAAAGGGGATCTTGTGTGTGTTACTTTTCTCGGGTTCGATTATGTCAAAAGATGTCCATTTTTGAATTATAATATCTCAGCAAGGGCTCAATATAGTCTAACACTGTTGTCGGAAAGAAGAAAAAATATTGAAATTAAATGATAAATTGATGATGTGATAAAGACTAGTCCGTCTATCTTAGAAAAACATCTTTTAGTCAAATTTGGTATAGTTTTCTGCTTTTAATCGCATTTTAGCAAATGAAGTATTTCATATCCGTATAGTTCAATGCTGTTTAAAAGCACTCAAATTACCAAAATAGATAACAATTTGAAATAAATTATACTTTTTTTGCTGTTTAATGGTTAGAAAGTGTTAGCCTATCACGGGAAAGGAGTAACGTATTTTCAAAAAGTATTTTTGTAACGTGTATACTTAATTTGTATACATGTATAAACATATTTTGAATATACATTTTTTTCATATCGTAACACAGGCCTAATGCTTATGCAGGTATCACCAAGTTCTGAGTTTTGTCAACAAATATTATCCAAGACAACCAACTAATATATTCATGCCAAATTTTTGACAACAAAGAAACACAAATACAAACTACCTTACCGTACTATTGTCCTTTCCAAAGATACATTCTGGACTACCGGATCGTCTCGCAGGGTGAAATTTACAATCGGATTGTAAAAAGTATAAGCGCTGCCATCAAAAAAGATTCTCAATGATGTCATATCAGATTTAATGGCCGGTTTTACACACGTGATAGTTGATCTGTATGATTAAAATAAAATCGCACAATATAGACATTATAATAATAGTTATTTTGTCTGTAAATAAGTTTATCAGTTTTAACTCCTGATACAGGTCTTGATATTTGTCTCACTTTAATGGGACATTTTTGTTTACACTGTTTGTTTGATAGAAAAATCTTCAGGAAGTACGAGGTTCGAGCCTTTTCGTCGCAATTAGAGTTGTCAAACTTGTTAACTACAATCTCGTCTTTATTCATATCAACTGTTACTTACGTGTCTATAATATGACATCTATCTAAGGCAACGGCATTTAATATCGTAGTTTCACTTCTCTGTTTCCAATAGCAAGATTATTAAGAAAACCAAAACACTTCAATCAGTAATTGCATTTTGACAATACATGTATTATATGTTTGTTAGGTGAATCGTCCTACTAGCATTTTTCACTTATCCAGAGACTCTGTCCTTTTGAGGCAATTGTCACGGGATTAACATTATATATGTATTTCTCAACACGTATGAGAAAGCGAACTATACAGTTTCACTATTTAATGACAACTCAAAAAGGATCACCTCAGCTATTTCTCCATTTACACTAGCGAAAAGGCAAGGTGTCTGTTTTTCGACCTTTTGAATTAGGACCACTTGCATGCATAAGGGCGTTACGAGACGAATGGACTCAGACCGGTGTAGTAGCTCTGGTATAAACATAATGTCTGAATGAAAGGGCCTTTGACGTACAACTTTCTTCCTGAGGTCGATCACCGGCACTGTTCACCTGAAACCACTCGACGTTTGTGTTTGCATCGGCACATTGGCGAATTGTACAACCTCACCTTTCTCCAACTTTTGTTTGGTTGTAAACATGGAATTATTTGTGTTAGATGAGGTGGCATTGCACATCTCGAGCTTACTTTAAAGTGTAATCTACAGGTCGGTGTATCATTGTCTGTGTATTGCCCCTGCCAACCCAAGAACCTGGCTAGGGCTTTTAATTGTAAAAATGTCCTTGTTTGCCACAAACGGATTTGATGATGGCTCAAATGTACATTACTAGATATGCCTGACATGGACTTTCAGAATACTAACAACTCTGCCCTGTTCATATGAAGCATGCAATACATTTGTCAACCAAACGCCTGTATGTTCTAGATGTTAGCCCTGTATGGCAAAATGTATAAATATGTCCTTGTGATTCTGTTTTTACAGTGTGTGTCAAGTAAAAACCCTCAGCCTAACAGAAAGCTCCTGAAATTGTTGGTAAAATCGAAACCTTTCAAAATGGATCTACTCATTGATATTGTCCTAACTTAGAATACAGCAACATGTTCTATCCCCCAAAAGAGCGTAATTCCAAGAAAGAAAAAATGATGCTTATCTTACACAGGTTCGACCCCTGCGACCATTCCATACGGGCGCCTGTAATGCAACTCAGTAATTTACCAAAGGATTCAGGATGATAGCGTTACAGGCTTACCTAACCAGGCGGATTCTGTTAGGCACACAAACACCGGGTTTGAACGCTAGGCCTCCAGTAGTTAGAGCCAATGTTCTATTGCTTGTTCTACTACATATTTACATCCTGCGGTAAAGGTTTCAGTAATCATAAAGCACATTAGGTGTATATTTTGTCAAATAAAATATACTTGCAAGGCAATAAAGCACATTTTAAAAATAAAACTTACATGGACTAACTCATTATAGGGTGAGCCAAAACCAAACTTCATTACTGTCATTGCTATACCCCTCTTTTTAATCTTGTTTTCACTGCAACATAGAAGAAAATATTGCTGGTATGTTCAATAAAAACAAACTAATTTACGAAAATGTATACTTTATCTCCTTAATTAAGAGGTTGAAATTCTAGAAAGAAGACCTTTAACCTTGTCCAAAATAACGAGTATGACCATTAAGAATGACATATATTTAAAATATAAACTATTTATTATTATTTGTTAAAGATTTCTAGTTTTATATGTTAACTGTAAACACATATGTATGAATTATTCGTGCACCTGCTATTTTGTTAAAACACTCCAATTGTGTACCAAACCACACAGTGCAATGACATTAAACTGTTCATTTACACAAACAGTGAAACATTTATGACGTAACCAGTCCGATATATATTGACTACACACCATGGATTCTACACTCTTAATACGAATGCTGGCGAGATTTTTAAGCGAATACTACAAGTCTAACTTTGAGTATATTATGCCTTCTTCAGGCTGGTCCCATTTAAATATTACAGAACATAATGAGAAATTTCCAGAAACTAACTGGGCCTTTTTTTATTTTAATAAATATTATAAAAGCAATCTAATTCCAGATTTACCCTCCGAGCAGGAAAATCTAAGAGGATACCTACACTAAAAAAAAATGTGTGTGTTTTTTCCTATATAATTCAAGAACTTACAAATGTATGTTTTATAGTGTTCTTTCATCAATACCATTAAAATAACAATGCAAAGGTTAACCTCTTAAATTTTTAGTATTATGTCTGCTTCAAAAAGATCTCCAGCAAGTGCCCTCATACTAAAACCATGTACTGTTAGTTTCTCTTTTTAAATATCAGCTGCGTCTGTAACGAAATCTGGCGATTGATATAATTTTTAAACTTGTAGAAAAGTCGTGATCTAGTGCGACAGAGATATAGAAAGAGTAAATTGAGATCAACAGCTCATACCTGAAGCTGCCTAATCAGAATCTGCAGTATTTCCTGCAGTCTATGCGTAATAATTATTTATAATTTCGCTTGAGGTTGTAATCTAGGAGCTAATAATTGGTACTGTTTATGAATACAATTTATTCATAAACAGTTAATATTTAATATACTATGATGTTAAGATGATATCAGCATTTAGCAAACAAATCTGCTGAAGATAATCCTTAAGTTGATTTGAGCATTGGGCTAACAGACCGGTTGAAGGTAATTGGTTTGATGATCGTAAAGATCGTGAGCGTAAAGATTACAAACCTGTTGAATATAACTGTTAAGACGACGATCTTTGAGCTCAAAACCCCGATGAAGTTTACTTTTAAGATAATTTGAGCGTTAAGCTTAAATACCGTTTCAAGGTAATAGATAAGATGATTTGAACGTTGAACTTTCAAGCATTATAAAGGTACATGTAATTGCTAAGACAATTTTAGCGTTAGGCTAATATACCGGTTAAAGGTTATTATTACGATGATTGGGTGTTGAGCTAAAAGATCGGCTGAAGACTACTGTAGATGGTTTGACCTTTCAGATAACAGACCTGTTAAAGGTAGTGATGTTCTTAAGTCTGGCATCAAACTGACAATCCTCTCGACACATTTTCCACAGATCTCGTACAGTGCAGTTCTTCAACTGGACTCCGTGTGGAGTAAGATCCTCTTCGCTAAACCAGTTCTTCTCCCTCACCTACAAAGTAAGAAACATTCAACAGATGGATTATTTTAAATGTACATTTCACAAAACTTTAATGCCCAATACTTAATTCTAATATATTCGCATAGATAACAAGACTTCTTTCAAGAGATTTAGTAGCCAAAAGTGCATATCTCGACAGCTGTGTGTTCCACATTATTTGCAAAAAGCCTGATGAATTTGTGCTGATCGGGCTAAGTGAATTATTTGTACCAGATCTATATGATCTACAATTCTGCAACTACTTCTATTTTTCTGACATTGCTCCAAGATATATAGTCAGTTCTCTCTGACTTACAACCAGTGGTTTATTAAAAATAAATTATCTTACCAAATGTATATGACGTCTAAAACTAAAAGCATCTGAAGATTTCTCTTGAAGGCAATATCTAGTATTTAGTGTGTGGTACACTTGTAGTATACTAAGCATGTTTAGATGTATATTAGCTGATTGTGAATAATTGTGTGTAAGTTACTTAAAATACATCAGTTTGAGAATTACAAGATTTTGTGATAATGAGTATTTCATTTCTCTTAAAACAGAGGTTTGGTCATAGTAACTATGTATAAAGATGGATAACTAATGAACTTAAAGTCCAGACCAAACCATACATATCTGCTCAGGTGTCATTTCCAAAGCTTTTGCTATGTTGTGTATCGCCTCTTCAAAAAGCTGAGTGGCCTGCGGCGCCCCATAACCATGGAATGCTGTATTGGTCGGTATGTTCGTCTTGCACACATAGCCCTCAATCTTCAAATTTGGGACCTTGTTCGGACCCTCAGCTTTGAACAGGAAAATATCCATCACCTTATGATATTAAAGGAAACCGATGAAAAAATATACTCAAATATATCAGCAATCTCGTCATTACCAATCAATGCAGGTAATGAACAAAATAAAGGAAATGAGAATAAGAATATAACAATAAATAACTGCGACTGAGAAAACAAGAAAACAACAATATATAATTGCGACTGAAAAAAAACAAGAAAACAACAATATATAATTGCGACTGAGAAAACAAGAAAACAAGTTTCACAAATGCATTATAAGTAAACTAAGTAATATGATTCAATGTAGGTCTAACTATGCTAACCACATTTTTAATACCAAGAAAGTCCCATGAAAAAAGGTTACCTCTTCAAGTGTTAATGGCTTGCTTTTTAAGAAAAATAATTTAAGTTGAGAAGAACAATATCGTGTAAAATAAAATTTGCATAACTTTGCTTTATTAGCTATACGTTTTAATACACAAGGTTGTATCAGGAATAAAATTATTCTACAAATAAAGCAGGTATAGCCTATATAAACGGAAAAGCTGGCAGTTTAGTATATCTGATGGACTTTGGAATAGTTGTCAACTAAAATATTCCATACTTTAGATTGCAGATATAAATTATTCAAAATTTACTCTGAGCCTGCTTAACAAATTTTGTAGAAGGCCTACACAATTAGTATAGATCCAGACCTGACAACATGCACGTGGATCTACCTTATCACGATTTATGTTTGTTGCTTCCTTTCTAGCAATATGTCTACGCTACGGCTAATAATGGTGTGAACGATCACAAAGAAAAATGCATTAGTTTTTAAAATGAAGAATGACAAGCGTTTATAACCAGAGTTAGCCAAATACTAAAAATATATTCCGAAGACATGCCTAGTTGTCAGTCTCACTATCTCCACGTAGAGAATTCCATTGTTGGACTATTATTTAATTATTTTTACTTATTTTGTTTTAAATCAGCATGAAAAGATATGAACTAGACATTTGGACTCTGATTCATATTAAATAATTTCTACCAGAAGAAGCTGAGTGATCTGGACCTTAACCATTTACCAAGACCTAGACAATAAGTGTTAAGCAGCTTATAAGTAAAAACGCACTTACATTTCTTGACTCATCTGTAGACTAGCCGCCATTGCTATAAGCCTTGACCTGGAAAGCCTGCATGGGGCCATTCTTCTTACAGCCGAGCTTGTACTGGCGGTAGTATGGGTGTCTCTTCCCAGTGATTGCCATATCGACTTCCCTCGGCAACACACACCTTGCAGGTCGCTTGTATCAATTTCAAATAAGAACAATATTTTTACAAGGATAAAAGAATGCGGAGCTTATGAGGGTTTAATTAATATAAATCTTCTTTTTCTTCGATAAAAGTATTTTTAATACCATACTTTTGTATGTATACAAACATATACACCAAACTGTCACTAAAAGCAATTGGTCTACTTGTTTCTCTAGACCAATTGCTTTCAGGTAGGTCGCCCGGAAAGCTTCAAACACCTCGGCGAGGAGGAGAATTGCTAGTTCCATTTCACCTGGGTGAAAAGTCAAAACCGTCTGTTGTATTCGGAGAGCAAGCATAAGGGGAAGACACACTTCTGCGAGCGTTGTCTACACGGTTATTCCAGGGAAGACCTGTTAGACACTCACAAGCCAGATTGCCGGGCATGGGTCAAACGGCTGTAAGAGTGGAGATTCCCGAAGAGGGTAAAATAAGCTAACTATTCAGAACCATCACAACCAGCTGCCGGCAACTTATATCAGCTACGCCGACATTGAGGAGCACACCACGAGGCTTGCAGTTATTACTACATCGTGGTGCGGTATGATGACCAAACAGAGCCGCCAGTCGAATACCGGCAGAACACATCTTAAAGGCCATTCAGGAAGAGGAGTGCAGATTCAAGGAAGTGATGGCTCACCCAAAAGGCATGAACATGACACAGGCTGACTGCAATGCTGCTACTTCCTGACATGTATGTGAAAAGCCACTTAAAACAGACCGAGTCTGCGACCACTGCCACATAACAGGGCAATACAGAGGAGCAACCCATAAGGTCTGTAAACCTAAAGCTGAGGTTTAATAAAAAAACAACCACTATACCAGTGGTCTTCCATAACCTACGAGCCTAATCATGCAGGCCATTTCTAAAGTAGACGGGAAGATCACGGTAATCCCAAACAACGCCAAGCGGAACATCAGCATGACACTCGGCCGGATCCGGTTCATCGACAGCGCTCAATTTCTGCTGGTCTCCCTGGATAGCCCCGTCGCGGCAAACAAAACGGAAGCTTTCAAGATAACACGAAAACACCAGACCGAATGCGAGCTCCTGTTCCGGAAAGGGTTAACCCCTACGAGTACATGGATAGGTGGAGCCGTTTCCAAGAAACCTTCCTACCGCCGATTGCGAGCTTCTACAGCAAACTCTCCTTTTCTGGGATTTCCGAGGATGATTACGCCCACGCTGAAAAAATATGGGCGACCTACAATTGCCAGAGTTTGGGCGACTGCCACGACCTGTACAACAAAACGGACGTTCTTCTCCTGGCCGAGGTGTTTGAAGCTTTCCGGGCGATCTACCTGAAACAGTAAAGATTAGATCCAGTCCATTATTACACTAGTCCATGACTTGTCTAGGATGCTCTTCTGCAGATGACAGACGTGAGCCTCGAGCTGCTCACCGACTACTACCAATTCCTCTTCATCGAAAAAGGAATGTAGGGCGGAATCTCCATGGTGTTCCAACAGTTTTGCTAAGGCCAACAACCCGCTAGTTGAGGGCTACGATCCTTAGAAGCCGAAAATCTTCATTCAGTACTTGGACGGCAACAATCTCTACGGCTGGGCCATGTCCCAACCTCTGCCGACCGGCGGCTTCCAGTGGGAAGAAAATCCGGGAAAGCTTAAGAAAACCCCAGAGGATTCCCCGGTGGCCTACATCCTCGAAGTCGATCTTTAGTACCCGGAAGATCTTCATAAAGCTCACAACGAGTACCACCTAGCCGCGGAATCGATGGAGGTTCAGAAAAAGTGGGTCTCGGACTAACAGAAAGGGTTGGCCGGCTCGGGACGCGAGGTGAGTAAGCTGGTGCCGAATCTCAAAAGGGTTCAAGAGCTTTTAGGTATCGAACAGTACCGTCGTTCCTTCCAATCAGGGGTAGGTGACCTAGGGGACCGTCCTGTAAATTTCAGCCCGCACAGGTTGTTGTAAATCCACCTAGAAGAGGTGAACACCGCTGAGAACACCTTGAACGGGTCCCACGGTAGCTTGCTCGCTGTTGTCGCTCTCGGTGGCTGGTCGTACGGGGAGATCAAATCATTAGTATTCCCCAATCCCGAGTTCAAGCTACTGTGACAGGGGACAATCTTTGAGCTCACAATCGCTGTTAGAGATGAACGTGGTAACAGAATAGAAAACCACGGTTTGCCAGTGAGTGTCGTCCTTGAGGTGAAATGAGTATCTTTGGTGGGCGTGGTGGTGGGGGGGGGGGGTGGAAACCCAGTGCAGACTACGGTACTCGGGCTTGCGTCGATGCAGTTGCTTCGCTACAGGGTGCGCCTGATCTGACCCACTACATAAAAAAGAATCAGGATCGTGATGTAGACCTAATGGGGGTCAGATCATGAACCTCGGCGACGTCGAAGTACTTACGGATGCGGTTTCGGCGAGAATGGTCCAGGAAGGGTGGAAGCACATAAAGAGAGAAGTCATCCGGCAAAACGGTTCCACGGCTATGAAAGGTCACCTTAATCTTAACCAATACCGGATAGAGAATTTGGATTTTCCAGTTCGTTCGAACGATGCTGCAAACAAAAAATACGTTGACGGGCAAATTCCCAAGCCCACAATTACCATTATAGCAGAAGAGCGCGGGCCCTTGGTAGGCAGCGACTTTTAATGGTATTTCAGTTCAACTCGGATGGTATTGGCCATGGTTAAGTGGGCTACGTCATGATGAAAAGAGGAAAGATACTGGCTATGTCTTTGTCTGCGGCTCAACGTCATGGGCTCTCTGATGAGATGACTAGTGTGGGCGTTACCGTAGGTAGAAAGTTTCAAGACAGTTACAATATAACTAAGAATCCAGGTCATTATTCCGTTGAGAAAAAATTCCAACAACCACTAGAAGTTAATAAAGTTGATATTATCATCTTTCAGACGCGGAAACTACTCGGAAAAATGCTTTGGGTGTGGTTGCGATGCTAATTGAACTAGAGATATGAGGGAGTAAACATCAAACCGAGACATGAAAGCTGGAGTGATTCCAACAGCCCAACCAATGTACCCCAACCTGCCAACTGAGGGTGATGGGCACGATTACCGTCTTCAGCAGATAACCCGAATCCAGGCAGAGTTAATGCGAAAAACCGAAAAAAGGCAAGCCTCAGCAAGAAATACAAAGGGGCATTGAATTCCGTAGATCGCGCCGACGCTGCTTTTTCGTCCGTTGGCGCTTGGCCTGGACTCGGAGTTGTATTTCTCATATCGACTGCCCTAGCTCTTCCGATCGCTGTAGGGCTCGAGATTGGGTCACTTGGTTGCGCGGGACTCTTTGGTATTAGAAAGATGGCTGGGAGGCGGTTATCCCATAAACTCGTTAAGCATCGGCGCATCGAGGTAATGGCCCGAGCAAAGCTGAATCCTATCTCCGACATCGTGAGCAAAGCCCTGGCAGACGGGAATATTTCCGACGTCGAGTACAGGCTTGTTCTAGATGAGCTCCGGAAGTTCGAAGACCTGAAACGGGAGGTCCGTGCCGAAAGGCACCTCAGGAGAACATGGGGGAGCCCCGAAAGAAGATCCTAGAAGAAAGACGGAAAGAAGCGCTCGCGGAGCTTTCCAAAAAATGAATAATCCGTCTCTCTAAGCTGCGCCTGTAGTACACACTGTGACTCACTCCAGCATACCAGGAATAAATAATGTATGAATTAAAAGCTTGGACCCTCTACTGTATATCAGCAATAACGTGCCCCCCCCCCCCCCCTACAATCGTCGATCTGTTCCAGATCATTACCCTTGTCGCCACACTTATTATGATGGCCTATATGGTGCATCGGCTTGAACGGTCTAACGAAGAATCTGCAAAACGATATTCTCTCCGAGAGAAAAAGAAAGCCGAGGACTGATTCCTACGAGGCTTTGGACAGCATAGGCCCAGATGGGCTGCGATCTTTTTCGGGCCAGGTCACGTTCTAGGATAGCAGGGTGGGACGAACCCCACTGTCGGGTTAAGAAGCCCGGCGCCCCTCACCCTGGGTGGCTCCTCTTCCCATTTTCATGGTTTTCCGGCTTTGTCTTCCGCTTCCCTTCCAGGGTGGCGCCTGTTTTCGTCGCAATACGATATGAATATATGTACATCCAGACTGATTTTAATTAAAAGGATGTTAACCACGCTTTATGCTACACATTAAAGGGAAATTTCCTGCAGTTACCCATAAACGAGTACATCCATAGCAAAGCTTAATACTGATTTTAATATATTGCTTTAAAATGTATGACATATCTAACCAAAATTGCAAACACTTTTTTTCACACAGGGATTATGGGTATAGGAATAAATTAATTGCAATGTTTACATCTATTTGCATTTAAAACTTCTAAACTAGTGTTTATTGACATTTTTTGTGTTACACAGTGTCAGCTAAACGTTGCTAATGACATACAGCAATGAGATCCACACTGCATATGTATTTAGATTATTGCGTCAATATCGAGCCTAGCCTCTAACGTCTTTCGTAAACGTAAACGTGGACACTTTTGTGCATTTTACTGTTTGCGCAGTTTATAAATATAATAAAGTGATGAACGTATTGAAAAGCATCCATCCCAATATAAAGTCAATAAAAGACTTTCGCATCGTAACAAACATTGAAAAATGTACAATTGACCAACTGTGACAAAGACGCTATAACTTTTGCTACTTAGCAATAAACATATGAAGTTTCCAATTACTAGGACATATGTGTTTGGCTATGTTATTCTACTGAAAATGTCGTTTCAGAACTACTCGCTTAGTGCTGCATTAACAAACAATAATGTTGCTGCTATTAATTTAAAAAGAACCCAATAATGACTTTCATACACACAGCTATACTGATAAAGAAATAAAAAATAAAGTTAATATATTGTTATAACAAAGTTTGCTAAGACATCGCGGATGACTATTTAAATTTATCTTTAAAAACGTCTTGCTTTATCTATTTGTGTTTATTAGGGGCTATAATATACGATTTTAAATACCGATTAGTAAAATATGTATGGAGTTTACATTAAAAAATACTTTATCAATAACTTTTTTACCACTTTCAAACTTAGCAGAAAAGTTAGGGCTGACGGTTACAACCCGGTAATTCTTGGTTGTACTGCACTGCTTGCAATTGACCCTTCTACAGTCAAGAACTTGCATTGCTTTTAAAATACACGATGACCGGACAGGTCGTTGAGACTAAATGAAAACAGTGACTTTAAGCCATAATTGGACAGTCACATATGGATTTCTTGTCTCTTCATCTCCAGTCGTGCCCTATATAGGTGAGACAACTTAACCAGTCTTCATGTCCTTTACGTAAGTTTGCACAGTAGGTATAACATCCGTATTTGTGTACCTTTATTATAAAATATGCCAACTGCGGATAAACCTTCGGCTTTTTATATGTTTTTTTAACTGATGACCTTTTATTTTGTTGGTTTTGGTTGTTTTAAAAATGTGATGATTTCTTTCGTTTTTTCTACATTTCACTTTTGACACTTTTGGCATATGACTTCATGGCATTGTATTGTATTGTCATTAAATTGTCTTAATTATATGCCAGCGTTTGGGCTGTTTTATTTAAAACTACTCTCTCATTTGGAATTTTTAGGTTGCCGAGGCTTTTATTTACTGTACATACTGTATATATGTTGACTATGTTTATTTTATTACAAGCTAATTTAGCTAACTGTATTTAAGTTCATTGAATCTGTTTTAACTCCCGATGCAGGTGCTTACTGTTAGTTGTTTCACTTTGATAGGATATTTTTATTCACACTGTTTGTGTAATAGAAAACCCTTCAGGAAGTGCGAGGTTTTAGCACCCCAGTCGGTACTATTGCCGACTAACCGTTCCAATGCAGTAACTGATGTTTTTTTCTGTTTGTGTGTTATGTCTCGTCTCTGTGTTTTTTTGTCACATTTACATTAAATCTGTTTGCCTATGTCTAGAAGTAGATTAGATTTAAATATCTATTGAAATTTTCACAGGACCTTTTCTTATTTACCTTACTTAAAATCTATCGATCAGATAATTTCTGGAATGTTTTTATGGGTGATGCAACTTGTACCTGTCCAATAATCTTGGCTATACAAAATTAGGTTGTTTTCTTGTTTTAGTTAGACCTGAATAAGACATTCAAGACTTAAAAGACCATCCGTAAATACAACTAGTAACCTTTGGTTTTGGATTACAACTAGTGTATTTGGATTTATAGTTACAATATCTTCCGACAACATTTTGGATACTTGTGGATGTTTTAAGGAATCGGAACATTGAAGTAATTTTATTGAGGACTTAGATCAGCTTAGACTTTATTTGGTACACATGATTTATTGTTACGTTTGTTGACTATATGTATTGCAATAATATAGTACTTGTTTATTTAATAAAATATACATGCATTATGTTCTAAACTTATTGCTGGCATTTACTTTTTGTTGCGCAATTGATCGTAACGGAAGAAACGCCATAAATGTTCACACTTTTGGAGTTGTGGCGGCTCAGCGGATCTTTTTATTGGCTGTCAGAACCTTAGAACTTTTTTTTAGTATTTTGATAAATATCGGGAAACACAATCAATTAAAATTCAAAATGGTGATAAAGTGTGACTTAGGCTTCACCAAAGTCAACATAAATTGCACACGTGTCAACCAGACCTACAACTTGATCCAAGATGCTGATATATTCGACTCTGAAACATCAGTTGGGATAGTCTTTGTAGAAGTCTTTGTATCTTCTGATAACCCACTATCTGTATCTGGAGAAAGTATTGTCTGTATCCAGAAACTCAACCTGATAGATCTACAAGTCAGCTCAGTAAGACAGTTTTATATACCTTACATTATTTTTACGTTTAATTAATTAAACAATATTTTTATAGTTTACAGATAAAGTGAACAATCAATAAAAGCAAAACAACTTGCACTTAACAAAGTATTAAAGCAAAGTCAGACACTAAACCGTTTACTTATACAACAATAAACGACATAAAGGACATTTTAACTGTATAATATAATTGACATATAATAAGATTTAGCAATAACTTTTTGACTGTTTATTTGTTAAACAATTTAAACAAGTTTGTATTAACTAATATTTAGCTACTGGACAACCTGTTTTAAAGATTGAAAAGTCACTTTGGACAAATGTCCAATCAACAATCAAAACGTTTAAGAACATAAATGCTTATGGTACATGTTTAAAATGCAATTTTTGTTTGACTGCCTTGTCCTATTTTATTTTTTAACTTCAGAGTACATGTGGTGGGGTTTCATTTGCTGTGTCACTGACATCATCATACAAACTTCCCAGCAACGAAGGTTATATAACATCAATAAAAGGTGACATGACAACAATCACCAACAGATACATCATAATATTGGAACATCCACAGGACGTTTTATACAGGTAACACTTATGTATAATTTATGATACTTTTTAAATATTCTTATTGATTATATTTTGTTTATGATAAGTAACGCCAACATTTACTAATAACACAACAAAAAAACAAAAAACAACAACAAAAAACAAAAAAAAAACAAGAAGTAAACTGAAAATAAATATTTTTATTAAATACTTGGACCAATAAAAATATAAAAAGAACTGAGATTAGTAAACGTTAGTCATTTGATTACAAATGAACAGGTCGTTTACTTAAATTTTTGCCTAAATGGAATTTATAAAACATCACAAATCAGAGCACTAAATAGCTATACTCCACCAATGAACGCAATAAATCAATATGACGCCTTGTCAAATTGTACAGAAAATACGTCATAACAATGAGGTTACAAATACTGGCACCAATATTTGCCGAAATAAATAATGTGGGCTGAATCTACAATACATGCATGAGTTAAGGAACAGTTATATCTTGAATATGATTATGTTGCAAACATGCATGATATAAAACAACCATACAGATAAGGTAAAGATAGATGACCTTTTCCGATATTCATTTAAACGTCACTATAAGAACACTACTATATATTACTTCATTCATTTTCTTAAACACCACTCCAAACATTTATATTTAACAGCATATATAAACATATGTGCGCGCAGACCGACCAACATGCACACCAACCGACAAACATCTTTAATGCGTTCTAGCACTAAAACCCCAAGGTCCTGCAGATTTTAGCCGTAAAGAGTTCAAATGTGATGTGAATGGTTTCTGTCTATTTCACATGATATATGCTGTATGTTCGGTTAGTCTATTTTTAGTGATCTTTCTGTCTTACCAACAGAACAAAATAACAAAATAAGTTTTGACACAGTTGAGGCAGGTTAGTTCATAATCTGTGTCAAACGCATCATTTTCTGGTTGTCGTGATTAAAGATAGGGATATTTAAGATATAAAGTATATACGAGTCTTGTTTAATTCCTCTTTGACATTCTGTCATGGCATTTTGTCCTTTTTGTTCATCACTTTGTCCGACTTTTCATGCACCAGCATGTCACATACATTTCTATATCCACACTTAACAACGATCGAGGTGTATTTGAAAACCTTTTACATTATGCATTCATGCCCATGGTTTTTCACAGTGTGGTAAATGTTTTGAGGCTCCTTGCCTGCACTATGTAACGATTAGTTGAGCTCATTTGTCGTTGTTCTGAATTTCGCTTGGAAATGAGCTCGTCTGTCAATGCTTTACACTTCAGAAAGTAGCTTTTCTGCTAAGTTTTCACTACACTCCTTTAGTCGCTTTTGGAAGAACCTAAAGAAAAGTGTGTTTTTTTCTGTGTCATACGACGACTGCCCTTTACACACGGTTTTACAGCGGCGATATGTTTTTACTTTAAATCATGTGGTTCATAGCGGTATGATGAGATCATCTTTTAGTTGGTTGGCAAAGTTTGTGGGAAGCGTGAGAAAATAGAATTATCAATGTTAAATAATTAAAACAACCTTTTACTCAAATGACAAAAGAAAAGTGCGGCAATATCTTTCAGGTTTATTCAGTCTGGGTAATAAGTGACATCAATCTTATCAACATATCTATGTATATTATCATCCTATAACTTTTAATATACTTACACACCCTCGTGTTTATGACTTTACACAAGGTGGTAATTGATTGAAGTCACATAAATGTAAAACAGCATTTTAAAGTCTTAATATGTGCCGCCCGAAATATATTACAGAACAAGAGTAATAATTAAAATGAAATAAATATTTCAATTTTGTTATATAAAATGAGTTAATAAGTTTCGGTTAGCATTCGCTCTAACGTACTCTCAATACGAGTATGTTCCGATTAATGTTGTTTTAACTATTGCTTACTTTAATATAATTAAGACAAGATTTAGGCGAAACATAACAACGTGACGTTTGTATACAAACACTGAACTGCTAAGTAAACGATGAATGGGTTAATCATGTAAGGTTGCACTAGACAACAACTGGGGTTTTTTTTAAAAATAATACAGAAAACTTGACTCTACAATTTGGCCAAGTGGTTAGGCACATTTTGCCAGTTCGAAGCACCATCGTCACTTTTCTTCCTTGCAAAGTCAAGACGAACACATATTTAAAGTATATCTAAAGCACTTATTATTTGTAGCATCTGAGTAAAACGTAGTTCCTTGGAAAAGTCTTCGAAAATTTATTTATTATAACTTTCAAATATGTGTTCATCATTTTTATCTGAAATATTTATAAGGGAATAATGCAACACGTATTTAACTAAAAATAGCAAAATAAAACAATCTGCGTGACATCTTTTAAGCCATTTTGACATTTTAAATATATAACAAATTAATAAGTTTATTAAGTTGATAAATAATTCTCTTTTCTAATAAATACTAATCTTTTTTGATTTCCAGTCCTCTCGACTTTATCCATTACTCTCAGATGCTGACTGACATGAAATATTTGTATGTACAGTTTTATATATCGAAATGATCTTTTATCAGCATAATTCACCCGCATTACCCGTTTTTGATAAATGCCATGGACGGTCGGATTTTCGCGCGAGCACTTTACCAATCTCATTTTTTAGAAAATATGTATGCATGGCTGACATCAGTCATAATATAATCGTTATTACCTAGGCCGAACATAAGAGTTAAATTAGTATTAACTGTAATTACCTGACATGAAATTAACAAACTATGAAAACAAATCACAGTTTGTACTGCAGTTAACAATTTCATGATATTTTATTTTTGTTCTCAATGGAAAAAAATTAAAAATGGTCTTTGAGAATTACCACGAAAAGAACCAAACACATGTTAATGTTAATCACGACAATCCCTTCGACTTGACATAACATACATAGAGAACAACAGGTAAATAAAAAAGGTCCTAACAAAGTTTCAAGACGAGGCATAACACAAAAAGAAAAACCAGCAGTTACAGCCTTGGATTGGTCAGTCGGCAAAAGGACCGACTGGGGTGCTTAAACCTGGTTTGTGGAGCGCTCCAACCTCGTACTTCCTGAAGTTTTTTTTTTATCAAACAGACAGTGTAAATAAAAATATCCTATCAACGTGAGACTACTAACAGTAAGCACCTGCATCGGGAGTTAAAACAGTACAATGAACTATTATAAGACAAAATAGCTCGTAATAAAGTAAACTATAAACATTTGTACAGTATGTACAATAGAACGATTACAGACTTAGAAAGTTCCAGTATTCTTATGTATTGCAATGAACACAAAGTCACGCAAATATATTGAAGAGAGTTTGTAAAATAACCTGGTCAGAGTAGATTGTTTTGTTTCCTATGCAGGTTTTCACTTCCTGATACACACGGTCTTAACAAGCAGAAAAGACGAATTGATTTGAACTGATCAATGCAAACATTCTGGTCAAGATCTGTATTATTTGCAGTAGAGTGTTTTAACCTAGTCGGTAGCTATTGACAAACATTACTAGCATGTACAGGCTAATTAATTACTTCCTTATAATATTTCAGATCTAGTTAAGATATTTTATCAATTTATACAATAATAACTTAATGATTATAATTATATACAAACAAAAACGCGGACTGGCCTGCATAATTTGTCCATTAACATTTTATCAGACCTTTTTCTGTTCACATTTTCACTTTCTGACTTAGCAATTATAATCTGGTTTTCTCATGGTATCCCAATTTTCAAATGCACCGTGCTGTCATTTGTACATGTACAAGACACCATAAGTATAATATATATTTAATAATAATGTTCTGTACACAAAGAGCAGTCTTACTGTTTAGGACGCTTGAGCAGCCTGATGTGTCTTGTTTAAATATCCGTTATCGTGACCAGCATGAGCAAACATTGTTTTAGCATTTTTGGTCATATACCCATAGATATTTTTCTGTATCCTTTGATTTTGTTTACTTTGCTTACTTTACTTTATTAATCCTTTGTTCTTTCATTTCCTTTTATCATAATATTGACTGTGGAAAAGTTTTCTTTGCATAAAAAATACAGGGCATGTTTTTGTGGATAGCGTTGATTTTACATGTAATAGGAATTATCAGAAAATCTAGCACCTCTCATTTTACTTCTAATTCTACGTGTATAGGTAGATACGTTTATTTATTTTGTTTTCTTATGCCTTATGGTTAGAAGTATGTTATGACCGGTTATCCTTCAAACAATGTGAAATGTTCTATGAAAACATAGACTCAATTGTCTAAAATAAGTTAATTCTCTACAACTACTGCTATAAAAACAAAACTAATAAATTTGACGAGGATGATTTCCTGTGAGACGTGTTGTATCTTTCTACTTAAACCCTCAGTTCGTGGAAACGTTACAATTTATGTTTAACATATAGATGAACAACTTTGATTACTTTTGTTATCATCCTCACATTCCCATTTTCATCGTATACCAAAGCGTATGTACGTCCATGAAAAAGTCTGACAGCTTTTCAATAATTATTTATACAATAACCTATCGAGTGTCTGCTATAATGAAGATAACACTATGATATGTAAAAGCTAAAATAATGTCCATTCATATACAAAAATTGTTTTGCCATCTACCCCCTTGCATAACCATATTGTCTTTCCGGTGCCTGGGTCTGGGAATGGTCACGACGGAGCAGATGTTTCTTGACAAGTATGGACGCATGGCGAACTGCAGTCCCCTCAGCTACAGGCCCCTACCGTGGCCAGTCTACCGCGCAAGTTCAATGTCACATTGCTAAAGAACCACGAGGCCCAGACAACTGTATATTTGTCCAAGGTGAGTTATATCCTTATGAAAACTATTCAACCTGTGGAAACATTCATTATCGCCTGTCAAGGTTATTTTTTTACAAGCCATTGATGTTCTCTCAATGGTATTTCAACGTTGAAGGAAATATTGGTGTGAGGCCATTCATTTTGGTTTATTTATTGTTTTATTAAGCCATTTGTTGTTTTTTTTCTTTCGAAATATACTAGTATCATGGTAATGCATTTGCAAAAATACCCCCCAAAAGATCCACGCACACACATGCACGCACATACACACGCCCGCAGGCACGCACGCACACTCTAACACAATTCACACACGTATATGTATCTTGACGTACATTGTGAAATACAGGGATTGGGATTAGCCGGCATTTTTGCCGATACTGCGCAGCGACATTTCTATCATTATAGCACAGGGGCACTTATGAGGTGCCCAGGGACTGAACCCGGCCGGTCCATTATACTGACACCGACGAGTCAGGCGTAATGCTGTCCCCTTAGCCCCGAGCGTTAGGAGGGAAGCCACTACTACCAACTTTAAAGTCTTTGGTTAGACCCGGCCGGGGTTCGAACCCACGACCTCCCGATCCGCAAGCCGACGCTCTACCACCTGAGCTATTGCGGCCGGTTGTGAAATACATATTGATTGATAGCTTACCATTAGAGTGTGTAGTGTTTTCCCCCTTTTCCCTCACATTTTCTATGATGGGACACGGCTCAAACTATTTGAACTATATTGTGTTACCTCCATTGATGTTAGTTAATCTGATTAAAGTTAGGGAGAAGTAAGACATCTTCATTTTAAATAGCTACTACTACTTATTTTATTACAGGGTGTGGGGGAGCCACCGTTGCTGTTGTCTGTCAGTGTTCTAATGGCCATTAAAGAGGCGATTAAGGCAGCGCGATCCCAGGCTGGACTTCTTGGACGCTTCACTCTCGACTCTCCGGCAACAGTTCAGAATATTTGGAAGGCATGTGGTAGTCAGATGGAGGCATGTCATAAAATAAGATTCACTGATGAGAAATAGTGCACATTTACTCGCTCTTACAGGACTCCGTTGTATACACTCATCTGGACATTATTGTTTCGTTTCCTGGAATGCCTGTGGTGTGCTCTGGCGTAGATCTAATCTGGTCCAAATCCAAAAAATTTGAGTTTTATTATAATATATTAATTTAATGTTGTTGCTTGACTTTAATGGGCGCCCCATTACTATGCGCCTAGATAGGAGATCTATATTGATTAATATATTGATTGATATAAATGGTCATGCATCTAGCCAAAAACGCTTAAAAAGCAGACAAACTGATAGACAAAATGAGTTGAATGGTCTGGGGTTGATTTTTTTACCTAAACCATATCAGAAAGTGCAAAGCAGGATTTGAATAAAACTTTCAGAGGAGCAATTCTTCAGTCCTGGTTAAATACACTAACGTTTGCTTCCTCTCCAAAAGTCACCTCTCTAAGACGAATACGTCTCTGGCATAAAAGTTTGATATCACACCTGTCATATTCAATGCATATTTCACTCTCGGGAATGGCTCCTTTTTTAAACGGCTTACATTACCATTTCTTCATCCCGTGTCGTTTGAATTACATCCCTTGAGGGGCAGACGACCTGATTCGTCTATTAACGTTAGCCCTCGGCATCTTCCGTTATTGCTGAGTGATACCGCAATTGCCCGCCTCTACTCGTACATTTTTATATCAAACGATAAGATTAAAAGCGTTCGTGTCTGAAACCCGCATGTATAATTCTTATTAAGGATGAGAACCCCATATTGTAAACATCTGGCCGAAAATGTCGCACGTCCATTCATGTGTTCGTATACAAACGGCTAATTAACGTCTAAATGAAAAATTATTTAAAAAAAACACTCACATGTTTGTTAGTTAAGTTTGGTACCCAATTAGCTAAAATAAATTTTGTTTGAGCAAAGAATCGGCTTATTAATTACTCAAATTTATGGCTGATTGGTGGGTGGGGTAATTCTCCAAAAAATGACGACAGGGATGAATTTGTTTAAAGTTTGAACAACCGCAATAATGTGTCTTCTTATAGTTTCTCATCATTATTTAGCTATCTAACATTGTGTCAACATCAGTATTTTTTGTGATCACTGCTGAGTAATAATGAGCTCTAAAAGAAAAAGGAAGTAAATCACATGAACAGCGTGCTGTTCACATTTATGTGAACATTTGATACATTTATGAAAAAAAAAACAGTACAAATATGTATCAGATATCCTGTTTAGAACTACAATATGCATTATGCTTATTCAAAACAAAAAATAACAACCACAGCAAAATGACACGTTTTCTTAAACTTATCTTTTCTGACTTATGTTCTTGTTAAATTGAAAGGTTTCAGAAGCATATTGCATTGTGTTATATTGAAAAATCGCAAAAAATATATTAAAATGCAGAAGTCTCCCCAGTATACTTAGTATTTAAAAGAACTAATTGAAAAGATGACACATTAGCCATTTTAGCAGAGTATGTTATGAATACTGAATTATTACATGTAACAATTACAGCTGTTAAATGTATATTGGTTAGATATGCTTAGTCATTAAGAAAGAATTAAGTATATGAGTTTAAAATGTTGTGATATTGACAAACGTTCAGTATTTGGATAGTTTTGGCAGTTATTCAGTCATCATAAAATACTTATGATGAGATATGTGAGAATACATTCTATACTCACAATTAAAAAAGGCGAGAATGGTAAGAATGGTTAAAAAGTAGGTGAATTTATATAAAAATAGTTTGCACATTTTTTCATTATCTTTACTTACTATACATTTTTAATCTCATTCTCATTTAAGTTGGGGAATTTAAAAAAACCCACAAAAATAAATGTACAATTGAATTCAGTGGCACCATTAACTATTCATTTAAAAACATTCTAGTTACCTGACAATCGTATCTGTGAGATATATAAAAGCATATGGATATCCTTTGAAACAAAGCAAACATTACCTAGTATATTATTTACTGATATAATAATATTTAGCATAACAATCAGTTGTAAGTAACGATTAGAAAAAAATACATTAGATTGTATAGAGGTAAATCTTGGCTGGATGTCCGTCATCATTAACTGTTTACGGTACCAGGGATTTATTGTGCTGAATCAACTAAGCAAACATGAAGACTTTCCGAGTTTAAACCCTAAACACGCCATATCAGTCTACATCAAGGTTTTAAATGTCATCGTCAATGTTATCTCGCTGCTCTTTGAAATGGAGTCAGTGACGTCGTTGGCATGGCTGATTGCAACAATAGAAGCAAGTATCTCAGCAGAACCACTATTTACATCACCATGAGCTGCAACATTCTCTATGTACATACTTAGATTTAATACATTGTATATATCCAACTCCGTTCCAATGTTAATAAGTAACGAGTTCACCTGACCTTAATTTTCTTTAATTGTCCGGTGAATGACAGGTCTGTTATGAATAATGCACTGCTCAAAGCGGACCGTGATTAGGAGCCCGAAAATTCAAAATTCATCACTGTATTATTAGCATTTAGAAACTGATTCACTCTACGATAGATTTAGATGTTGATTTTCCCAGTATTAGAAAATTCAGATTCGCGTTTGTATCACATTAACAGTTACAGGTACCTTAGTATTGGTATATTGTTAAGAATTGCGAACAGCGTGTTGTTTGACCTGATATCAGTCGTTTTGGTCTACTTGCCTGCGACAAAGCTCGCCAGTACCAACAGCATCCTCTTTTTCACGCATAAGCAGACAAAATCTATTTCGAACCGCCCTTTTTCTATTCAAACTACAAGGGTAATAGAAACAAAAGTATCGTTCTTCACGTTATAAATAAGTTGTTGTTTGTCGGTTAACGTCAAAAGGTTGTGATTTGTTTTAAATGGACTGTTTTATTAGTTTCTTATTGGATTGAATAAACTCGGAATAATTAAAATTGATTTGCTATAAACGACTCTCATACATCAACATTATGCAGACAAGACTTTCATCTACTGGTAAAATTTGAAATTGAAAAGTGATAACTTACTGTTAAGCAATTAATACAAAGTATGTCTTTACTTCTAAGCACCAGAAGTGTTAAGTGTATTTGCATCTTAATAACGATTCAATAAATCTTTGGAATTTCCACAAATACCATACGACAATATATGTGTGTTATTTTATTTATTATTATTTTTTTTAAATTGACCATAAAAGACATAAATTCATTAAGAGGAAAATTAACCTTATGACCAATCAACAAACTTGCATATTAACACACGCGTTTGCTTTTAAGTGGAAATTAATACTTCACCACCATAAACTTTAACTTTAAATCACCCTTAAGATATATGTCTATGGACGTTGAAAAACACCCATCTAGAAATGACTCAGTGTTTACTTGTGATTATTTATACAACGTATAATCTAATGCGTTCATAACAGGGATAAATCTTTCCTGTAAACAAAATTAAGGAAACTTCTTTAGATATAGATATAAATAGGATTTCCAATTAGTCAGTCGTTATCTTTCAAGATCTGGTAACCAGGAAGAATTTAATTCTCGCCCTGTGACTAAGTTAGGGAATTTATCGATAGCCTGTGATTGGTCAATTTTGTAGGGTTGATAAGATAATTGACCTCTCCATTCCGGCATGTACTTGTGAACTAGCTGAGTTTAGAGGAGGAAAGAACCACCAAACAGTGAGTTAATATTATACAAGTTTGTAAAATGAATAACTATTTTGTGTGCTTTACAGAATGGTTCTGGAAATGAATTAAACACACACACATTGGTCTACGCAACAACGTAAGTTACGTTATATGTTGTGCTATTCATTGTTTATTTATTGTATTACTTTATTTAAATGAGATTAATCTTAAGAAGAACCATGCTTTCCTTTATAAGACAGACACATCCATTACAGTCATTTCAGAAAGTAAGTGTCTTGTTGATCTTGTTTGACACCTGTACCTTTTTGTGATTAAACTTGGATATTATCTATATAACAATGAAGTTAGGTCGAATTTTACAACAACAAAAAAACTCGTTGTGTTTTACGCTTCGCACTGTGACCGTCAAATATGAGTTATGTAGGAATTTAGTAGGCAAAAATCTTTGGTTGAGCTTAACGGTAATTTTTATTGTTGAAATATAACATCATTGTATATAAAAAGAAGCTTGATATAGTTTAAACAGATTTTCATTAGATTGCCGTGCAAGGCATACTCTGACTTATATTTATAGAAATTTGGTTACTTTATTTTTCTCATGCTTTCCAGCTAAACAATGCAGCTGGAAAGGAAACAGGTTCTTGTAAAATATGAGAAAACAAAGAAAAGGTTGGTTTAATCTTAATCTTCAGTACATGGATTGGAAAGACAAGAGCAAAACGTCTACACTCTAAACAGCCACATCCACCTAGCTTTACTTAGTTTTGCTGCTCAACATACGAAAAAGATTAAATGTCTTTTAATGTACTTAGCATGTAATAAATGAATAAATTACTAGTTTTTAAAAGTAACCTGTTAAACCTTAACCTTCTATTCTTGAATTTATAAGATGAATACAAATAATGCAGAATTTGATCACCATCCGTCTGTTAGATGTTGCCTTTAAGCACACATTGACCCGATAAAGGCAACTGGTTGTTGTCCAATGTTAATCTGACTTATCAGTGTTTGTTACACTTTGCTGAATTGTATTATAGTATCATGTTTTAAGTTATGCACAGACATGTTTTATTCTTTTATTATCTTTGCTAGTACACTTAATATGTAGATCGTTTCTATAAATGGTTTCTGTAGAAAATCAGTAAACAGGGGCTACATATGTTCATAAAGGGAAGACTGCAGAAAGAAGCTCAACTTTATATTTCACCGGTACACGTATTGCTTCTATGATGACATCAAGATATGTTGTTAGGTAAGAATATTTACTGAATTCTATCACAGGCAAGATCGAAGATCTCCATACGTGAAGATCTTGCCTTAAATAATTGGTAATAAGAAATATAACCACATATATTCAAATCTAATCCACCCCTAGACAAAAGCAAAAAGGGTAAATGTAAATGTGACAAAAACACAGGGACGAGACACAACGCACAAAGAACAATAAATGCAGCTACAGCCTTGAAACGGTCAGTCAGCAAAAGGGCCGACTTGGGTGCTTAAACCTGGTTTGTGAAGCGCTGCAACCTCGCAATTTCCGAAGGTTTTTCTATCAAACAAACATTGTCAAAAATATCGTGTCAAAGTGAGACAACTAACAGTAAGACGCACCTATTTTTTAATGGACTGAGACGATATAGGTCTTACAGTACCATGAACTCAATGGTAATATGTTTCTATTAAATAAGTCAACGTAAACGGTTTTTATGCTTACTGCAATTTATTTCAAAACCAACAGATCAAATAAACAAACAAAAAACTGTCAAAAATGTATTTAAAATGGATCAGATATAAACAGACAGTTACATTACTTTGCCTTCTATACATTTTTGTAACACATAAAAGACTTATATAAAGATAATTTATAAAAATGATAAAATGATGGACAAATTTACTATATGAAATAATATAAATTTATAAAATAGTGTTTAACTTGCCATATATGATACACTTGGTCGTTGACGGGTGCATTTCTTTTACATGAAAGCTGCAGAGCATGAGTTGTTTAATTGCAAGCACCTTAACGCACATACCTTATTATATTTATCAACCATACATGGCCATTTTTTTTTATTTTAACATATGCAACCAACATATACAATAAGTATTTTATCCCTGCATATGTTAACATAGACGCATTTGAGAACTACCGTGTTAACAATAGTCTAAACAACCTGTCTGTGTGGGTGGAAGCGCTAAAAGAATAGGGTATGAACTACTTTTCAAACATTCCTAATAATAAAAACTTCTACCCCGAAGTGTTCTGACATCACACGTCTAGTCGTATAATTAAAAAAAAATATCGTAAGTCCTAACGTTGTAATATAAAAATG
This sequence comes from Sinonovacula constricta, assembly GCA_007844125.1. Classification (NCBI taxonomy): domain Eukaryota; kingdom Metazoa; phylum Mollusca; class Bivalvia; order Cardiida; family Solecurtidae; genus Sinonovacula; species Sinonovacula constricta. The sequence goes on from CM017561.1 coordinate 53,677,418, forward strand.
TGTTTACAAATATGATCACATGCTATTTGTAAAACCATTAAATGTAAAATGCTAACAATAGTAAGAAGTCCTCATACAACACCACCCACAGGAGATTCTACGTGCATGTAATGCAGGTCTTGATCACACAGAGTGTGAGCCTAATGACTTCAGCAAATACTTAAAACCGGTACTAAGTGATTACAACTGTCCGTGAAGCTAAACAATACAATGATAATTATCTTTAAATACTTTTTTTATTTTTGTTTAAGATACATGGTGGTTTATAGTACTATTAACCACAATTGGGCTATTTTGTTCAGCAGGATCAGGCAATCAGGAAGTAGTTTGTATAAACCATGTAGGGTAATTTTGCACACTGTCTTTATATCTCTTCAAGCGAGTGATTTCGACATATTTACCAGTGAACGGTGCGCATATGGAGGGGCAACAAAGACCCGTCATACCTGTGAACATTGGGTATATTTCGACAGCCATTTTAGGGACATTATGTCAAATGTTTTGAAAGAATGGACTAAACGCACAACACGAACAACAAACAATGGCAGTGAGTATCAGGTATATCTGATGTGGGTAGTTCAATTGTGCAATGATTAATGATATATATTTCCTGATATTGAATACTTTGTTTATCTGGTTGAGTTAAAGGTTTGTTATGCTATATTCTTTTTTACCCATGTAATTTCTGGACATAAATTTACTCGGTGAAGCAAACACACTATATATTTACATTTATTTTAATATGTATGTCAAGTTAAGTTAAGGAAGCCAAATGCTGTCTTCATTTGCCAAACGGAACCGTATATTTTAAATGAGCTACTTTTTATATGCAACAATAAACGAATTACAGGTTAAACCATTTCAAGGAGTGTTATGCTGATGTTGCGAATTAAATGGGACAAAATATTCGCTTTAAATGATCGTTTTCCATTTTGGCTTCGGTTAAAGGTGCTTATCTGAGAAATGGTAAAATATTTTGAAATTATATATTGGTTCTATCAATGTAATCTATGGGATAGTGTGTTCTTGTGATTAGTGAGTAAGTATTTATCGTTTAGTAATTGACGTGGTTATAAAAGTTTCCCTTAAGAAAGTTTATATTGACAGGGAACATATTTAAGTTATCTGATATGTTGTAAGTTATAAATCATTGCAACTAGTGGAAATCATGCGCTGATATTATTTTTAAATGCACACTGTTCTAGTTTATGTTATTTATTATGTTATAAATAGGCTTTTAGTGAAAAAATGTAACTTTATGGGGACAATTAGTTTATTAATTTGTATTCAAAGGAAGTACCAGCTTTCTATCAAGATTTAAAAAAAGAAACAAGAGTATGCGTTGCAATAAAATAACATTATGTTTAGTTTACTTGTAAAAAAGACGCGTATCTGAGAAATTTATTCAAGGTTATATCTTATATGCTTCGCCTCCTATCATAAGTACAGTCAAACTTGTATTAAGCAGCCACCCAAAAGACAGTCTAAAATTGGCCGCTGAAGACAAGTTGGCTGCTTAACACAAAATATGATATTATTGATTGTTAACCTATTTATATAAGCATGTTTTTTTATAAAAAGTATTGCTTACATAGTAGGTCAACTACAAAGTACTGTTCGAATAGATATGTAAAACAACAACGTAAATGCTTTTGGAATGTCAACAAATGACTCAGAATATCAGAAGTGCCTCACTAAATAAAAGAAAATATTGCTCCAGTATAAAAAGTTTGGTCACTTACAGTAAAAACATACAATTTTAAATGTTTCACATGAAATGTATACTGAAGGTACCAAAATCTTCGTCAAATTGAAGTGTCACAAATCTCCGAAAAGTGTACATATGTTCGGACAATTCAAGTTCCGGATGGTGCATGTTTTAAACTATTTTTAACTAAAACAGCACGTAGTGTGTCATTTGAAACATTAAATTATATTTAATATCGTTTAAACAGGGTTTGTATAAGCAATAACAAAATCTGCTTCAACTGTATGAACATCTAGTCAAGTAAATTCGGTGCGTGGAGTTAATCTATGCATAAATTAACTCTCTCATAAATTAACGCTTCTGCTACCCGTGCTACCTACGATATATGCTGAATAGATATTGACTGTGACACTTTATTGTACTCCGATTACAAGCTGGATGGTATCTACAAATTGATTGGGAGATCGGGACAGATAGTGTGATAATATTGACAAGTGGGTGGGGAGCAGGCGGATTAACGTTCACACATTCATTATGTGATCACAACTGACGATTGACACATGCTGACTGACCGTTAATTAGGAGTCACTTAAAGAATGGTTTGTCCAATCAAGCTGACCGCTGGCCGCAGAAGGCACGTGACCGCTGATTAGACGACAATTAAAGAACAAATTGCTTGGGAGGACCTAAACTGACCGCTTAAGGCAAGGTGACCGCTCTTAACACGTGACCGCTAACACAAGTTTGACTGTAGTTATAAACACACACACACACACACATCTCTATTTATTTTAAGACGAAGATGTGTTTTCAACCAGCCTCCGTTGTCTTTAGACTCCTGGTCATGTATTTGATGCATGAAGGTAATGGAGCCGCAATGGTACCAGTAGCCAAACATGAACGGATCATTGACTATGACCAGTCCATGAAAACGGGAAGAGGAGCCACCCAGGGTGAAGGGCGCCGGGCTTCTTAACCCGGTGGTGGAGTTCTACCCACCCTGCTATCCTAGAACGTGACCAGGCCCGAAAATAGTCGCAGCCCATCTGGACCTATGCTGTCCAAAGCATTGTAGGTATCAGTCCCCGGCATCTTTTTTCTCTCGGAGAGAATAACGTTTTGCAGGAGTCGGAGATAGGATTTAACTTTGCTCGAGCCATCACCTCGATGCGCCGATGCTTAACGAGTTTATGGGATAACCGCCTCCCAGCCACCTTGCCAAAAACAAAAAGACCCGCGCAACCAAGTGACCCAATCTCGAGCCTACAGCGATCGGAAGCACTAGGACAGTCGATATGAGAAATACACCTCCGAGTCCAGGCCAAGCGCCACCGGACGCCAAAGCAGCGTCGGCGCCATCTAAGCAATTCAATACCCCTTTGTATTTCTTGCTGAGGCTTGCCTTTTTTTCGGCTTCTCACATTAACTCTGCCTGGATTCGGGTTATCTGTCGAAAACGGTAAGCATGCCCATCACCCCAGTTGGCAGGTTGGGGTACATTGGTGGGGCTGTTGGAATCACTCCAGCTTTTAAGTCTCGGTTTGATGTTTACTTCCTCACATCTCTAGTTCCATTAGCATCGCAACCACACCCGTAGCATTCATCCGAGTAGTTTCCCGCGTCTGAAAGTTGATAATATCAACTTGATTTACTTCTAATTGTTGTTGGAAAGTTTTCCCATCGGAATAATGGCCTGGATTCTTAGTTATATTGAAACCGTCTTGAAACTTTCCACCTACGGTAACGCCCAAACTAGTCATCTCATCAGAGAGCCTATGACGTTGAGCCGCATACAAAGACATAGCCACTATCTTTCCTCTTTTCATCATGACGTAGCCCACTTACCCATGGCCAATACCATCCGAGCTTTACCCAAAAGACCATTAAAAGTCGCTGCCTGCCAAGGGCCAGTGCTCTTCTGCTATAATGGTAATTATGGGCTTGGGAATTTGTCCGTCCACGTATTTTTTGTTTGCAGCATCGTTCGAACGAACTGGAAGGTCCGAATTCTCTATCCGGTATGGTTAAGATTAAGGTGGCCCTCCGTAGCCGTGGAACCGTTTTTCCGGAGGACTTCTCTCTTTATGTGCTTCCACCCTTCCTGGACCATTTTCGCCGAAACCGCATCCGTAAGTACTTCGACGTCGCCGAGGTTCATGATTCCCCCAATAGGTCTACATCACCATCCTGATCCTTTTTTATGTAGTGGGTCAGATCAGGCGCACTCAGTAGCGAAGCAACTACATCGACGTAAGCCCGAGTAGCACAGTCTGCACTGGGTTTCCACCGCCCACCACGCCCAGCAAAGATCCTCATGTCACCTCAAGGACGATACTCACTGGCAAACTGTGGTTTTCTATTCTGTTACCACGTTCATCTCTAACAGAGATTGTAAGCTCAGAGATTGTCCCCTGTCTCAGTAGCTTGAACTCGGGATTGGGGAATACGGATGATTTGATCTCACAATACGACCAGCCACCGAGAGCGACAACAGCGAGCAGACTTCCGGGGGCCCCGTCCAAGGCGTTCTCATCGGTGTTCACCTCTTCTAGGTGAATAAACAACAACCTGTGCGGGCTGAAATTTACAGGACGGTCCCCTAGGTCACCTACCCCTGATTGGAAGGAACGGCGGTACTGTTCGATGCCTAGAAGCTATTGCAACCCTTTTGAGATTCGGCACCAGCTTACTCACCTCGCACCCCGAGCTGACCAACCCTTTCTGGTAGTCCGAGAACTGAACCACTTTTTCTGAACCACCATCGATCCCGCGGCTAGGTGGTACTCGTTGTGAGCTTTGTGGAGATCTTCCGGTACTAAAGATCGACTTCGAGGATGTAGTCCACCGGGGAATCCTCTGGGGTTTTCTCGAGCTTTACCGGATTTTTTACCCACTAGTAGCCGCCGGTCGGCAGCGGTTGGGACATGGCCCAGCGTAGAGGTTGTTCACGTCCAAGTACTGGATCAAGATTTTCGACTTATCAGGATCGTATCCCTCAACTAGCGGGTTGTTGGCCTTAGCAAACCTGTTTGGACACCATGGAGATTCCGCCCCGCATTTCTTGTTCGATGAACAGGAATTGGTAGTTGTCGGTGAGCAGCACGAGGCTCACGCCTGCCATCTTCAGGAGTGCATCCCAGACAAGGCATTGACTAGTGTAATAAAAGACTGCATGTAATCTGTACTGTTTCAAGTAGGTCGCCCGGAAACTTCAAAAACGTGTGCCAAGAGAAGAACGTCCGTTTTGCTGTACAGGTCGTGGTAGTCGCCCATAATCTGGCAATTGTAGGTCGGCCATACTTTTTCAGCGTGGGCGTAATCATCCTTGGAAATCCCAGAACAGGAAAGTTTGCTGTAGAAGCTCGCAATCGGCGTTAAGGAGGTTTCTTGGAAACGGCTCCACCTATCCATGAACTCGTAGGGGTAAACCCTTTCCGGAACAGGAGCTCGCATTCAGGCTACTGTTTTCGTGTTATCTTGAAAGCTTCCGTTTTGTTGGCCGCGATGAGGCTATCCAGGGAGGCCAGCAGAAATTGAGCGCTGTCGATGAACCGGAGCCGGCCGAGTGTTATGCTGATGTACCGCTTGCCGTTGTTCGGGATTACCGTGATCTCCCCGTCTACTTTAGAAATGGCTTGCATGATTAGGTGAGAATCGTAGCCTCGTAGGTTATGGAAAACCACTGGTATAGTTGTTGTCTTTGGATTAAGCCTCAACTTTAGGTTACATGCCTTTTGGGCTTCTCCTCTGTATTGCCCTGTGATGTGGCAGTGGTCGCGGACTCGGTCTGTATTAACTGGCTTTTCACATACTTATCAGGTAGAAGCAGCATTGTAGACTTGCCAGTCAGCTTGTGTCATGTTCATGCCCTACTGGGTGAGCCAACACTTCCTCGAATCTGCACTCCTCTTCCTGAATGGCCTTTAAGATGTGTTCTGCCGGTATTCGACTGGCGGCTCTGTTTGGTCATCATACCGCACCACGATGTAGCAATAACTGCAAGCCTCGTGGAGTTGCGTTTCTTAAGTGTTACTCTTTGTTGGGCCAAGCTCTTGGCCCTCAAACTTGACGGTGAGCGCCTCAATGTCGGCGTAGCTGATATAAGGTGCCGGCAGCAGGTTGTGATGGTTCTGAAAAGTTAGCTTATTTTACCCTCTTCGGGCATCTCTACTCTTAGCCCTTTGACCGATGGCCGGCACTCTGGCTTGTAAGCTTGTAACAGGTCTTCCCTGGAATAACCGTTGACAACGCTCGCAGAAGTGTGTCTTCCCCTTATGCTTGCTCTCCGAATACAACAGACGGTTTTGACTTTTCACCCAGGTGAAATGGAAATTGCCGGCCTTCTCAATTAACCAGAGATTGATTCTGGGCTTGTCTTCTTGCAGTCTGCTTTGGTGGTGTACAATCACACCCTCGTCCCCGCCGAACATGTTGACAGCCAAGTTGTTTTGCCGATCTAACTTGGGGATTTGAGATATCGGTGTGGGTGCGTCAATAGCCATCCAAGTTGAGGCCAACTTCGGTGGTGTACTTAGAGAGCCTGTCACTAGCTGGAAACAATGCTGACCTAAGAACCCAGCGGAGGCAGAAATCATCTGTGTTCTTCATATTTACAACGGCCTTGTTTTGTACCTCTTTTGGGAGTGGAATGTAAGATCCACCTCTAAGTGGCCGGTACTTGGCAATATCTAGCCAAACAGTCTGTACCTGATCGACAATCCAGCCAGACCCTCTTTGGGTCAACTTTTCGAGCGTTTCTCGGATTCTTGGGAAAGCTTAATTGAGGGCCCCCTTGATTTCACCTTCCTGCAGAACAACCTCCTGCTTATGACGCAGCACGGCGTCCGTGTACTCTTCACTGCCGTCTGGGTTGTCCTTCTGAAACTAAAACTTGAGAGCTAAATGGAACTTAACACCGTTAAGAGCTTTTATCTCTTCTAATAGCTTGGCGTCGATGATAGGTTCTAATTCCTCAAGGTAAGCCCTAGGGTCTGCATGTCTTTATGGCACATCCATCTGCCCGGAGATAGTTGCCGAGCGCCCAGAGAGTTTCGTGGAATGAGAGGTCATCTTCTCTGTACCTGAATAGATCCAGAATCTCTTCATGATAGTCCGCAGTAGTTCTCAGCTTTTTGGAAGTGGATCAAACTTTTTCAGGATGGCCTTAAGTTTTCTTTTCTTTACTTCATGGCTGGCTTTACTGGTGTAAGACGGCTTAGAGCCATTGGCTCAGACAGGCCGTCCGGAATGGGTTCATCAAGAATTACACCTCGGGCTCGGATATTGACATCAAGCCTCTCACGTAGCTCTTGCAGAGCCGCCCTTGACATAGGATATGAAGGCCACCCTCCCGTCTATCTCTGAAACTCTTCTCTCATAAGCCGAGCCTTTTCTTCGTGTTTCGCCATGTCTGTACTCGGATAAATTAGGCGTCGCTATTTCAATGAATGTATACGGTGTCACTATTCTCTAATTGACAATAATATGTATACTGTTTAGTCGATTTATTTCCTTCTGAAGCTCTCTACGATTCTGAGCCCACTTTCTATACCCACATTGAAAACATAGCTGTAGTTTGCTATTGACACCAACCCCACAATGTGTGCATGGTCTATTCAAACGACCTTCGCGCGTATGAGAGCTAAATGAATTCCAAAGTACTCTCCTAAGCAACTCCTGCCACAGTGGTTTGTGACCCCTAGAACTAAACAGTCGCACGCGTTGTTTCCTTTCACCATGGTGGATTATCATATGTACATGGTTTTACGTTCCTTTTATTGAGGATGTACGGTATATGCATTACACTAAGTCCCATTGATGTGTTACAGCAGACGATAAAACTTTACTGTACTGTGTGAACTGAGTCCCGCGAGGCTATGGGTATTTAAAGTATACATCCACTCAATGCGTGCGCTGATCGAAAGGAATGTAAACACACATCACATTACACAGTTGAATGTTTTACTGCTAGGTTGTGTGAAATTGCTGGACGTGTTTTTGAAGGAAATATATTAAGTGATGCTAAGCGTTTGTTGAGGATATAAAATAAATTATTGAAGAGGTAAGTAGTCCATTACTAGCTGGTAAAAAATCAAAACAGAGTAGGGTTCGAACCTTCGACCCAAAGAAGTTGTAATATACAGACGTTAACATATGGATTTAAAAAAAAAAAAAAAAATAAATACATAATAAAATCAGCCTTGAAAAAAATAACAAAACACACACATTTCGATTATTAAGTTAGAGTCTCAAAAAATTAACCAATGTTATTATTTTGCTTGAACGTCCTAGCTTTCTACAAATGTGAATAGTTTTATTTGTTTGAGTCGTTTATATGATATAAACTATTCAACATATTTTTCAGAACTGACTGAATTCTAAACTTAGGTAAGTGTGTATTGAATCACAATATGAGAACGAGGAAAAGTCTTTTCAGAAAATATAACTGCGTTGATCTAGTGCAATACCCTGAAAATAAATAATATGTTGGAGAGTGCGTGCCTTATTTCCTTTTACTGCGCAAACTTGAAAACGACGAATAAAAAAATGCATTGGGGGAAAATACCTGATGAGTAACAAAAAAATAAATTAACTGAATTTTGAAAGTAAAGTTTGTATCGTATGAGTGAAATGGATTGAGTACAGGCGTGTTTAAAACTGATAAAAACGAGGCGAGACCAACGCCATTTCAGCTTAACAATGTATATTAAAGATTGAAGTCTCATGCACATAATCTGGTTTTTACTCCTTTCCACGCTCAATACGTTTATAATTAGCATCCAAATAATAACTGTATAAGATAATATGGAAAATGCTTATTCTTAATTTCTTATAACTTGAAACGTAACATCTGTCATACTGTGAAAGACTGTAAACACTTTAATTTTTCATGGATCAATTTAGTTTAATTTACATATTGCCAATTAGTGCTTTACTATCGAAAACTATACATGATAAAACGATTTGGGACTCTAACGTTTTATGACAATATAATTGTTTAAAAAGAATGCAAATGTTCAAATCCTTTTATTTTCTTGAGTAGAGCGTAGAGCTATTTCCTCTGATCAATCAATCTTACCTTTTTAGTGATACATAAAGTTTAATGTATTAAATATATTTCACAAAAGTGTTGACTGTGTTCGCACACGACCAGCTACTATTTTATAAAAAATCTTCACATAGACAGAACCAGTCAATGACCTGTAAAACCATTTTCATTACAGAATACAGACAGAATTGAAATAATTCAATATTAAAATGTTTTATTAAGAAAATATTGATACTAAAAACTCGTTTGTACTTAAACCAGTGACATAATTTTCAAAGCTGGCGAGATGTCTATGTTCCAAGATGTGCCACTTTTTGCCATCCTAAATGTTGTTCTGGATGACGTCCATTTTCAGTAAACTTATCTCCTATTAGCATCAAGAAAACTGTTATCATTTCGTGTAGCAATTGTATTAACAGTGTGCAATCAGATTCTTAGATACCGGCCATACGAAAACGTTTATCATGATTTACTTTGTTTCCAAGTACATGTACTTCGTATGGATCTTTACCTTTTACTATGGCATTCAATGATGGGTTGCGGCTTTACATTCATTTTCTTCGGACTTGTGGTCATAATCTTAGAGTTCACCCGCCAATCCGTTAAGACGTTATCAACAACCCAGTTTGAACTAATCGTTGACTACGATCACTTGAGGAATGTTGTGTTTTTAGAATCAGAGAAAATAGTTTTGGCAGGAGACATAATGTTACATAAACTTGAAGCTAATTTATCAATCATACTGGAGAAGTCTATGTGTGGCCTTGATTGTGAAATATAAACAAGATTTTATTTTGCTAGAGAAAAACAGAGTGATTTTATTGCATGCGGTACGAGAAATGATGGGTTTTGTGAAATGCGCCATGTAGCAAATCTGTCTGAGGTGTCTACAAATGAAAAGCTGCCACACATTCATTCGGTGGCTCTTATTGACATGAACGACAAAAAGTTTTTAAGCTACAATACAGACAATTGGATTGTCACTTTTAAATAAAGCTCTGTAGCTTGTGTCCTGGTAATGAGGACTCTTTGAGATCTGAATTAGACAGTGCTACCCAGCCTTTCATATATTTCAAAAAGGCATTGGCGAATATACCAAATAAGAACAGAAATTATTTTCTAATCAATGCAAATAGAGCTCAATAGCTTGTCTCCTGGTAATGAAGACTCTTTGGGAACTGAACTAGACAGTGCTACCCAGCCTTTCATATATTTCAAAAAGGCATTAGCGAATATACCAAATAAGAACAGAAATTATTTTCTAATCCACGAAAGAAACATAATCAATTACAAAATTCGAAAATGGTGATAAAGTGTGACTCAGGCTTTACCAAAGTCAACATAAATTGCACACGTGACAACAAGACCTACAACTTGATCCAAGATGCTGATATATTAGACTCTGGAACATCAGCTGGGATAGTCTTTGTAGAAGTCTTTGTGTCTTCTGATAACCCACGATCTGTATCTGGAGACAGTGTTGTCTGTATTGAGAAGCTCAGCCAGCTTGATCCATAAGTCAGCTCAGTAGGATATGTTTTATTTGCTTTACATTAACTATTATGATTAATCCTTTAAACAATATGTATATAGTTTACAGAGAAAATGAACAATCAAAGAAATTAAAACAACTTGCATTTAACATAGTATTAAAGTAAAGTCAGAAACTAAAATTAATTTAAGTTAAATGGACATAGGCCCACCAGAAGTTTAAGCCATATCATTTTCAAAATTCTGAAAAAATTATATAACTAAACTAAACAACGCCTTAAAGCTTTTTCACTGAACCCAATTACTTGTGAAACCTCGATTAGCTTACCAACCTTTGTTCTCAAAATGTCAAAAACATGCTGATCCAGTAAAATTTGTCCTGTTCAGTAGTTAATGCCAGCTTGTTGGACCGAAGGCCCAGTGTTTGTAAATTAATTTCTTGAAGACTGTGAAGGAACATTTATATATTCACATTAGTTGTGAAACCGAACAAATGAATTAAATAAAATTCAATCAGTTAAGGTCTAGTTTAAGTGAGGAGAGGTTGATTTTTATAATCTTTAACAAAGTATTTGATTAAATTCATGTAATAATTAAATGTTACGTATATCATTATACTGTATATATGGCTGAATTATTGTTTTTGTTTGTTTTTTGGGTTTATCGCCCCACCAACAGTATTTCAGTCATCGGGAGACGTTGTCCACTTGAGCCAGATATAGTGATGCCTTAACTATGTAAAGCATGCCGTGAACACCTGGCATTAAAACACCCCCAATCACATCATCCTGACACCGGGCCAACCAGTCATGGAGCTACCCTTATATTTGCTTGAGCAAGGGAGATCTACCACTACCATTTTTAACGTTTTTGGTATGTCGCAGCCCGAGATCGAACCGGGGGCCTCCCGTACCTGGAGCCAACGTTCTACCGATTATGCTACCAGGTCCGGTGCTCTGGTTGAATTAAAGGTTTATTGTGTTCTATATTATTTTATACCCATGATATTTCAGGACATTTAAACGTAAATATCGTTTGTAATTTATTCAAGTAATCCCATATTTAATACAAAATCATAAAGACAGTTATAAATGTTATATTAAAGTTACTTTGTGAAACAGGATACAATATTTATGTTTATTTATTAGTAATTTAAGTCATGGAAGCTCAATGCTGTTTTTATTTGCCAATCGGAACAGTATAATTTAACTGAGGTGTGTTGCAGTTGTAACAATTTCGGACAAACGGAACTATTTTGGTGAAAGAACTTTACTTATTTAAAAGTGAAAGTTATTTAAATCATTTTTACTCAAAGTTATCGTCAGCTATCTATAAAGATAAAATATAAAATAAACAAGTGTATGCGTTTTAGTAAAATAATCATATCTTTAGTTAACTTGTAAAAGAGTTGCGTATCAGAGTATTTTGTCAAGGTCATATCTTATAGTCTTTCTACCATGCATGGATATAATTAAACAAATGAATCTCTATTTCTCTTAATTTTCTTTCAGACGATGTGTTTTCGACCAACCGCCGTTTTCTTTAGACTCCTAGTCTTTTGTTTGATGTATAAAGGTCATGGAGCCACAATGGAACCAGCAATCAAACATGAACGTATTATTGACTATGACCAGTTAAGGAATGCTGTATTCCTTAAATCGGAAGACATACTTTTAGCAGGAGACAGAAGATTGCATAAGCTTAGAGCTGATCTGTCAATCAAGCAGGAGGCGTTTTTGTGTGATCCTATCTCATGTGAAAATACGAACAAAATATTAGTGGTTACAGAGGACCAAAGCAAAACAATTATTTGTGGTACGAGGAATGAAGGACGGTGTGAAATGCGGTCTGTAGCGAATCTGTCTGAAGTTTCTACAAACAGAAATTTTTCAACAATCTTCACCCAAACTCTCATCCCTGCAGTGGCACTTGTTACCAAGAGCAACAATATGATTATAGGTTATAAAACAACAGATGGTGGAAACTTCGTGTACAAGATCATGGGTGTAATGTTAACCAATTTTATGACAAATGTATATCCACAATTGGGATCTGAATTAAACAACGCCATGATGCCTCTCGTATATTTCAAGACAGCATTATCCAGCATATTAAATGTGAACAGAAATTACGTCCTTATCCACAAAAAGTACAGCGCAAGCAATTATAAGTCTCAAATGTTGCTTGTGTGGGGATCTTTGAACATCACAATTGACATTTCATGCACTCATGACAACAAGAACTACAACTTGATCCAAGATGCTGATATATTCGACTCTGGGACATCAGCTGGGATAATCTTTGTAGGAGCCTTTGTGTCTTCTGATAACCCACTATCTGTGTCTGGAGACAGTGTTGTCTGTATCCAAGAACTCAACCTGCTTGATCAACAAGTCATCTCAGTAAGATATGTTTTATTTGCCTTACATTAATTATGATGATTAATCAATTAAACAATATGTATATAGTTTGCAGAGAAAATGAACATTCAATAAAAGTAAAACAACTTGTATTTAACATAGTATTAAAGTCAGAAACTAAAGCATTGGCTTATACAACCAATAAACGATATAAAGACATTAATAATATAATTTACATGTAATAAGATTTAGCAATAACTTTTCAACTGTTCATTTGTTAAACAATTCAAACAATTTGGTATTAACAAATATTTAAGATGAGCTGTTTCGCTACAGGACAACCTGTTTTAAAGATTCAAAAGTCACTTTGGACAAATGTCCAATCCACAACAAAACGTTTAATAACAAATGTTTATGGTACATGTTTAAAATGCAACTTTTGTTTGACTGACTTGTCCAATTTTTATTTTTTAACTTCAGAATCAGTGTGCTTTGGTTTCATCTGCTGTAACACTGACTTCATCATACAAACTTCCCAGCAACGAAGGCTACGTAACATCATTAAAAGGTGACATGACCACAACCAACAACAGATACATCATAAATATCGGAACATCAACAGGACGTTTTATACAGGTAACATTTATGTATAATTTATGATACTTTTTAAATATTCTTATTGATTATATTTTGTTTAAGCTAAAATTTACTAATAACACAACAACAACCAACAAAACAACAACAACAAGTAAACTGAAAATAAACTTTTTTATTGAACATTTGGACTAATAAAAATATATAAAAAACATTGAGATTAGTAAACCTTAGTCATTTGATTACAAAAGAACAGATCGTTTACTTAACTTTTCGCCTAAACGGAATTTATAAAACATGACAAATAAAAGCACTACATACCTATACTCCACCAATAAACGCAATAAATCAATATGACGCCTTGTCAAATTGTACAGAAAAGGTCTTAACATTGAGGTTACAAATATTGGCACCAATATTTGCCGAAATACAGAATCTGGCTGAATCTACAATACATGCATAAGTTGAGGAACAGTTTTGTTCATCACTTTATCCGACTTTTCATGCACCAGCATGATACATACATTTCTATATCCCCATTTAACGACGATCGAGGTGTATTTGAAAACCTTTTACATTCATTCAGCCCATGGTTTTTTACAGTGTGGTAAATGTTTTGGGGCTCCTTGCCTGCACTATGTAACGATTAGTTGAACTCATTTGTCGTTGTTCGGAATTTCGTTTAGAAATGAGCTCTTCTGTCAATTCTTTACACTTCAGATAGTAGCTTTTCTATACTCCTTAAGCCACTTTGGGAAGAAATTAAGGGAAAGTGAGTTTTTTTCTGTGTCGTACGACTGCCCTCTAGACAGGGCTTTTACAGGGATACTTTACGTCATGTGGTTCATAGCGGTATAATGAGATCATCTTTTAGTTGGTTTGCAAAGTTTGTGGGAAGAGTGAGAAAATAGAATTATCAATGTTAAATAATTAAAACAACCTTTTTATCAAATGACAAAAAATGCGACAATATCTTTCAGGTTTATTCAGTCTGGATAATAAGTGACATCAATCTTATCAACATATCCACGTATACTATCAACCTATAACTTTTAATACATTTACACAACCTCGTGTTTATGACTTTACACAACGTGGTAATTGATTGAAAACATATAAATGTAAAACACAATTTTAAAGTCTAAATATGTGCCGCCCGAAAAATATTACAGAACAAGAGGTATAATTAAAATGAAATAAATATTTCAATATTATTTTATAAAATGAGTCAACATGTTTCGGTTAGTATTCGCTCTAACGTATTCTCAATATGAGTATGTTCCGAGTAATGTTGTTTTAGCTATTGCTTACTTTAATACAATTAAGACAATATGTAGGTGTGACGTTTGTATACAAACACTGAACTGCTAAGTAAACGATGAATGTGTAAATCATTTAAGGTTGCACTTGACAAAAACTGGGTTTATTAAAAATAATACAGAAAACTAGACTCGACAATTTGGCCAAGTGGTTAGGCTCATTTCGCCAGTTCGAAGCACCATCATCACTTTTCTTCCTTGCAAAGTCCAAGACGAACACATATTTAAAGTATATCTAAAGAACTTATTATTTGTACCATCATAGTAAAAGTAGTTCCTTGGAAAAGTCTTCGAAATTTTATTTATTATAGCTTTCAAAAATGTGTATGTGATTTAAGGAAATAATGCAACACGTATTTAACTAACAAGACCAAAATAAAACAATCTGCGTGTCATTCAGCAAAAAAGATTCGGTTTTATTATGTTTATTTTTTTCTCACCTTTTAAGTTATCCACATTTAACATTTTATTCTGCTTTTGCACAATACTTGCTCTTTTTAAAAATGATCGCAAACAAGAAAAACAGCACCACTCAAAAGAAACGCCACACAACACATTTAAAAACGTATAACAATAAATGTTTCTGTTTTTACCCACAGATCCTTAAATTGTAAGGTGGCATGACTAATATTAGTTCACATGTAGCTTATGTACTGTAATTATGTTGCATAAGAAAGGACAAGGCTTTAAAAGCTTACTTATGTATTGCAATGAAAACAAAGTCAAGCAAATATATTGAAGAAAGTTTGTAAAATAACCTGGTAAGAGTAGTTTGTTTTGTTTCCATTGTAGATTAATTGTAGAGATCTTATCTTGTACCAGATTGGTCTATATTTGAGTTTTTCACTACCTGATACACACAGTCTTTACAAGCAGAAAAGGCAAATTGATTTGATCTGAACAATGCAAACATTCTGGTCAAGATCTGCATTGTCGGTAGTTATTGACAAACATTACTGGCACGTACAGGCTAATTAATTACTTCCTTATACTATTTTAGATCTAGTTAAGATATTTTATCAATGTATACAATACTAACTTAATGATTATAATTATATACAAACAAAAACGTGGACTGGCTTGCATTATTTGTCCATTAACATTTTATCAGACATTTTTCTGTACACATTCTCACTTTCTGACTTAGCTATTATAATCTGGTTTTCTCGTGGTATCCCAATTTTCAAATGCACCGTGCTGTCATTTGTACATGTACAGGACAACATAGGTATAATATATTATCTAATAATAATGTTCTGTACACATAGAACAGTCTTACTGTTAAACACGCTTGAGCAGCCTGATGTGTCTTGTTTGTTTTGGAATATCCGTTTTCGTGACAAGCATGAGCAAAATTGTTTTAGCATTTTTGGTCATATACCCATAGATACTATTCTGTATCCTTTGATTTTGTTTACTTTGCTTACTTTACATCGTTTATCCTTTGTTCTTTCATTTCTTTTTATCATAATTTTGACTTTGGAAAAGTTTTCTGTGCATAAAAAATACAGGGCATGTTTTTAAGGATAGCGTCGATTTTACATGTAATAGGAATTATCAGAAAATCTAGCAACTCTCATTTTATTTCTAATTCTACGTGTATAGGTAGATACCTATATTTATTTTGTTTACGTATGCCTTAAAGTTAGTAGTATATTATGACCGGTTATCCTTCAAACAGTGTAAAATTTTCTATGAAAACATAGACTGAATTGTCTAGAATAAGTTAATACTTTACAACTACTGCTTTAAAGCAAAACTAATAAACTTGACCAGGATGATTTCCTGTGAGACGTGTTGTATCTTTCTACTTACTTTTGAGTTTCGGCTTAAAGTTTAATTTAAGTCAAGTAACTATTCGCCTATTCCGGGTTAGGAAAATAGTATTTAGACACCGCATTACCCTAACTATTTTATTGTAGACCAGTAGACCGTCAGAAGAAGGGCCATTGCAACAATTTGCCTATAGAGTTGTACAGGAAGGCGCATCAGTTGTAGCCATTCATTCGCAAAAGAATGGAACTGAGACGTATGTTGTGACCAGAAAAAAGGTACAATAACATTTTCGCAACCCATATACATGCATACACCACATTCTTAATACGTTTCTTAAATGAACTGACGAATGCTATAAAATTTATTATCGAATTGTTTTGTTGTGTGTAGGCTTTTGTCTGTATTTGTTCACTTACTTTCACAAAATTAAGTTTGAAATTACAATTTTACCATGTGAAATAACACGATACAATAACCACAACCAAACCGACATCGTTTGGTGTGTTTTATAGAAATGTATTTTAAATAATAAAAAAAAATATAATCTAATTTAAGAAGGATCTTTTGATTCGCTTGGAGCTTTGTTCTATTCTTCCCTATTCTTCCGCTTTTTAAAAGTAGTAATTACTCTGATTGCATTTCTTTGTTTCAGATTGCTTTGTATTTATCCGCAAATTGTGACAAGTACAAAACATGCGCTGAAGCTGTCAGTGGAAACAATCCATTATGTGGATGGTGCTTCTCTGAAGGGAGGTTTGTATTTATTGACATATTGTGAATACAGAGGAAGTGGCTCTTTATACAAGTTAACGTATTTTAGTAAATGTAACTTTTATTTTTATTAATTTGTTTATTTACAAAGTTAAGTCTATAACACGCATGTGTTACTGGTCTAGCTGTAAATGTCAGCACTTTTGTTCTTTTTGATTTATTACTTATGTACTGTAACAACAATTGACTGCTTTTAAAAAGGCCTCCTATCGCAGAGACTGTTACTTCATAAATCTATCGTTTCTAAGATAAAACACTTCATCGCTGAACGCTAATTAACTTTATATAGTGTGTTTGACATATTTATTATTGAACTATTTTGAAAAGGAGCACTACACAGTCTTCGTGTTCTTCTGGATGGATATCTATGGTCGGAGCCTGCAGTTCTATCTCAGTCTCACCTGGAAGCCAGCGTGTCGGAGAAAGTCAAGTTGTAAGACAATTTATATACCTTTGTTGTATTGCAAAATTTAGAAATAAAAAACCTTTAAAACCTAACATTTTTTTCGACCAAGTAATCGGCCTGTATGGCTTTGGAAATATTAGATCACTGAAAAAGGAAAATGATGTCCTTGTTAATGATAATAAAATAAAGAAAAGAAAATTAAAAAAAAATCATAATATCTAAATAATAATAATTTCAGTTATAACCTATAAAGATAACATATATACATGTTCAAAACTATTTACATGTATTTTCCAAGTACAAAAGTCATACCTCTGCTTATTCATTTTCTTGCTACCTGTTTAAGCATAATCATTCGTTGAAATAAATCATTAATTAGCATTTCAAGCAACGTTTTACGATGATTAAAATATGAAATTTAAAGTAGTTTAAAAACCTTCTGACCTTTAACTTTTTTTCAGTTATAATGATATAAAATATGTTCTCAATCTTTGCCTCACATTTTGCTCGTATACATATCATTTACATGTGAAAATGTTTTCGCCATCCACACTTATTCCGTAACTTAATTGTAAGAATATGAAATTGTATGGGTGAATAGTATCGGATCTTATATCCGCCTTGCGGTGACTTTATTACTTTAGAGACATGTGTGTGCCGCATAATTAATTTGTTTGATTGTTTATACTTTTTGTATTATATTTTTAAAATGTTCACTGAAGTTGAACAAACGTACACAGAATGTCTTACTACACGGTATCTACTTACCGATTAAGTGAAATTAAGTAGAACTAAATCCGCAAAATATTTTCACCGATAAATTCAGATGGACTGTCCTCTATGTTATTAATGTTAATTGTGTATTTAGACAGTTTTTATTCTTTGTTATGGAATAGTTGACAATATCCGCTACGGGTATCCCGTCCAGCAGTATCCTAACAGGGGATGTGTTTCGCTGTTTCATCCAGGAGAGGAAGACGGTTGTCATAGCAACATATAACGGCAATATGAAATTCAATTGCTCCATCCCCAGGATTACGGGTATATATGCAGTCATCAAGTTTTGTAAATAGTAAAGTCACGTTTTGTTAGATTTACAACTAAAATATATACATCATATACCGGACCTGGTAGCGCTATCCGTAGAGCATAGGCTTCGGATACCCGGATTTGTTCCCGGGCGGCGACTTACCAATGTCGTTTAAAATGGTAGCGGTATAGCTTCTTTGTGAATACTCAACTAATTATAAGGGAAGTTCCACGACTGGTGGGCCCGTTGTCAGGATAATGTGACTTGAAATGGCATCACACCAGGTGTTCACGGCATGCTATACACAATGAAGGTCGCACTATATATGCTTCAAGTAGACCACCTATTAAAATAGCTGTAATAAAGTTGGAGGGTCGATAATCCCATCAGTGAGTTGTGCATACAATGCATAAGCTTTTCTTTCTTTTGTAATTTCAAAACAAATTCAATGTTTTGTAAGAAAGATAAATCTAGATTTCTAAGGAACGTAACTATTTTACGTCTTCTGAAGCTTATCAGTTGGGTTAAAGTCAAAACAAAACTCCGCTATGTTGAACGATGTTTCATTTCATAGTGATTATTCTTCAGGTTCATTTTATTTTTTTGTTGACATCACGACACTTTGGTTACAAAACGATGCAATGAACCGCATCAGGTTTGGCGTACTATTGTACTTTACATTGTACGAACAATAGAGAATCTATAGAATAAATACTATAATACAAGGAGAAAATGTTTGCAGAGTATGATTTGAAGAAAACCATGCAATAACTATATTTTAAGATACATAGAAAACAATATAAGATATATACAAAATATATTGAAAGAAGGCTCAATGTTCAAACCTTGAGTATTCAAACCAATTGTTATCAATGTCTCTAGTTTGTGTAGAAACCTTCCTTTCATAGACGACAAATATCATTAATGACATAATCTATTGGTTGATATAAGCAATCTTTCAGGGAACGATTGTTTTCATTGAAGTGAATTGCAACAATCGTTGCAAATACAGCATCAATAAAGTCCCGAATATCAAACCTGTGACTGTTTATGCGTTTCGAAACAAGTTGACTGGTCTGACCTAGTACAACAAGTATTTAACTTTAAACTATATGTCCGACCATTTTGTGAACTTGAGAAATCAACTTTCGTTTGTACCTCTTTAAAATCGGTCCTAATAATAGCATCACTATACTAAAAGGGCGCCTGAAAGCAATTATAGGTTTAAATTAAATTTGTAATTCTTTAGTAGATGGATTTTCCGATAGATTGAGAAGATCACAGTACTTGAAATTGAACCAATATTTGGTAGAAATATGTTGAATTCAACAACAAAAAGAACAATTCTACTATTTCTGAAAGCTTACGAATGTTCTAAAGCTACTGTTTGTAAAAGGCATTTTATCTTTTCAATATTGCTCTGGCAATGACACTTTATGTGTAGTTTCTTTTAGGAAAATGCGTTTTCAGTTCCAGTTAAGAATTTACAGAAGCATAATCATCAGAAAGATTTGCGACGATATCATTTAGCTTGACTGAAAGGGAAACCGTTTTAACATGCTCTAGGATGTAAAGAATCGATAAACTGCTGGATATTTGTTAGTTTAACATGAACTGACGTAGTAAACTGATTGTCTTCATCAACATCACGAACTGTTTCAGATAAAGTATAACTAAACATTATACTTGGATGAAAGTTGTTTAAGTGAATTTATAAAATTATACAAATCACTTAAGAAATGTGATAAAAGTCATACAATGTTATGGAATGTGATAAAAGTCATACAATATCATCTAAAATCTAAATCATTTATCAGGTAAAATTTTGCAATTTTCATAAAATCTTCCTATAATTTGCTCATGAAAATAGATGCATATTATGGGGCCATAGGACTACCCATGGAAGTGCCCATTTTCTATAATTACTGTCGTTTAAATCAGACCAATTGTTTTGAAGCACAGTTTCTAACAAACACAAACTATTTTCCACAGGTATATGACATCTGTTCCCATTATCCATAAAATATCTGGCTCCTACAATTCCGTGGTCATGAGCAATGATAATGTAAAGGGAATTTACCTAAAGTGTCACCAAATAGGTATTTTTAGAAGGAAACACATCTGCTTTTAGCTTGTTTATTAAATCTGTAGAGTCTGTCATATATGATGGAAGATACTGCCTAATAGGCTGTTAAATATATTCGGCCTATTTGAAATATTTTCTGCAAGACAACTATTTGCAGAAACAATAGGTCGCCCTGGAAACCCTAAAGATAAATTAGAGTTGTATCTTTGTGAATTTTTGGAACGATATGAAATGAAGATTGTCTTGCGCCTTTGGGAAACAATTCAAATTCACGCTCAACATGTTTATTAATCTCTTAGTCTGTATATAATATATGAGGTTTTCATTCACTTTTGTTGAGTAACAATCAGATCTTCCTATAAGGATTATTCATTTATATTTTAATGATATAATTATATGATGTTATTGAAGCTTTATTCACGAAGGAATATTTCTAGTATACTAAAAATTTCAGAAGGCTAGATGATGCATATAAGATTTCTGTTATTGTGTTATTATTGTTATGTTCAGTATTTATCATTAAAATAAAGCAGTCTTTTCAACCTAGCAACTTAAAGTTCAAAATAAATAATTCATTTGTTAATGTACTTTTATTATCTAAAATTTGAAAAGAAGTGAAAATGTTTATGCTTTGCAGAAAACCAAACTACATCCCTAGAGATGGTCGGCACTAGGTCAGGAAAGGAATTTGTCGTGGGAAAGACTGAGTACTTAATCTATAAATGTGACCAGTTCAAAAGGTAAAGTCATCGTACAGAAAAATATCTATAGGAATAAAAAAATTGTCTGATTGTCTAACCCTGAAAAATGCACACACTTGATTCGAAATATTTTTCAATAAAAAGTAACAGGCAAAATTAAAGGACTGTATATGTTTATTTCTCAGATGTGGCCAATGTATTGACAAGAGAGTTCAATGTAAGTGGTGCTCAGATACATGTGAAGAAACAGGAACATCGTGTGCACCAACTGCAGTGAGTTGATTTTATTCCTTACGTTTTTATTGACCTAGGCATTTTTTAAAATTATGGCAAAAAAAGGTTTCCACTAGCAGTTATAACGCCCCTGACGAAATCAGTATTGTTATTTGGTGATACCAAAGAGGCTATTGAAGAGAAGGTGATCAAAAATAGCATGTGGTCGATATTTTTGTTAATGCCTGCTGCAAACGTACTTTTTAAGAGCATTATCCACAAAAACAAAGAACATGCACAGCAGGAACTGGGCAAATTTCTGGTTTGTGTTCAGTCGTTTTATTTTACCAATAATTGTATGATTTCAACTTTTAGCGTCGTCTAATGATAGTAGTCGAATACAAACGTTTTCTTTCCAAAACGACCATGCACTTCTAAATATCTTCGAAAAATAAACATTGAAATAATGGGTTTGATATCCCGTGGTGGAAATGTCACGTTCTCACAAGGTTCTTAGCAATCCTCACTTATATGAAATATCATACACATTGAAACGTTTGATAGAAAGGTGATAGCAATTACAAACATGAAGATGAAACTATATGTAGTTAAAACGTGATTTTAAGTGCAATCTATGTAGTATGTTCAGAGTAGCTGCGTGGGTTAAAATACAATTCAATAAATGAACATTTAAATAATCCAATGGCTTTTGTTTGTTAAATGACTCATTACAGATTTGTTCTCTTACATTTGGCTTGCATGTGAATATCTTTGTCCTGTGCCTTTTCAATGTTTGGTATATGTTGCAATGCTTAAAGGACTTTGTCATATATTATATGATAAAGATTATATGATAAAGCGAGAAAACTTATTTCATGCAATATAACGAGTGATATTTATTAGTATGTAATGTAACCATGATTTACAAACAAACTACGCCGCTATGTATTATCTGTCTTATGTAGACTTGCCCAGTAGTCACGGACAAAGAGATATATGTGCCAGATGGAGTGGAGTCAGATGCCACATTTGATGTAACACTACCCTCGGTCAGTATTCAACAAATTATTTTTAATGAAGACACTAACATTCACAACACTAACGGATATCTGCTTTTTTATACTTGAAGATTTTAACAGATGTACATAATAAATATTTAATATTAGATGTGAATGTGGACTATGGATAATAACATATCCATATCATTTGTGTGTCCAGGAATATATGTTAAAAAAATACTGACACAAGTATGGACTTGTAAAAACGAACAATATAACATGTATAGGGATGCACAAGATGTTATATACAGCTGTTGAAACAAATATTTTAATTAAAAATAAACTCTGCATGTGCATACCACTCATCCGACCAATAACACACACAAAAATTTATCATCGAAGCGAAACTCCACTAAGTATATATGTATACCTCCCGTAACACGTCACTACAGGTAAAAACCTTAAATAATATACAAAAATAGAGAACGCGGGAAGGCAAGTAAGCATCCAACATCTCTACTTATAAAGTTAATACTTTTTATAAACATATATGTGTAAATGGTGCTTATAAGATTCAGGGATGTTTGTATTGATGGCTAATAGTATCGTTCATTGTATTTTTTAGACATCCACAGTTGCCTGCTACGTAAAGAAAGATAATACAACCTTTCCTTGTACATTTATTGGCAATACAGTGAAATGCAAACTGAAGGTAAACAGATTTCACTGCAATAGAGGAAATAATTGAAATAAATACTGTCGTTATTTGTTAAATGTTTAGGCAGTGCGTATAAGTAATACTGAATATATGAAGTTACTTTCACAAAGTCAATCATATCGATACTACCTAAAAGGTTTATCCTGCTTTTATCATAAATGTACAGGATAAAAGCCTTGCCGGATAAACTTAGTGGTGTCCAATCAATAGGTCACGCGACCAAACTACGCGTATGAATACACTGTTTACATTAGTTATGTTCACACGCTCTTAATTAAACGTGTAGTTAATGCTATATATATATATGTGTTGACATGAAAAATAAAAATATTTAAAAAATAATTTTGGAACGGAGGTTCATGTCCGAATAAAGAAGGAGTAAAGCGGCTATTGTTTTACATTTTTTTCCCTCAATCTTCCTCGTTTGTTTACCGATTTCCTATATTTTCACATAAAAGATAAAAAAGCAGGATAACTCAAACACATGGCTGGTGCCGAGAAGAAGAAAGTGTATGTGGTTCGCTTCGAAGCGTATCTTGGTTCGCTAAAGCTTGGTAAGATGTTCGCTTCTCGCTCACCAGGTGAACTTTCTCATTCTCGCACCAACCATGTATTCACTATATATATATTGAGAAATCGCCTTTCTTGTGATTTTTTCTTTTGTTTTATTTTTTAATTGTGACTTCATATTTATGAAGAAATTTAAATTGCCACCATGTTCTCTTCAATGAAATTCAGATTTTAATGACTGATAACGGTGATCCAAAGCAAATCGTCAGCGTCCTTCTGAAGTATGGTCATATTTCAGCTTCTGCAGAATTAGATAAAGAAACCAATGGTGAGAAATTATTTGTGCTCGCTAGAAACTATTTTGCGTAGAGATTAAGTAAAAGTAATCTCTATTTTTTATAGACACCTTACTATAATGTATAACACTTACTCCTACACAATCAACAATATACACTATATAAACATAGATTGATTGTATCATGCATTATTTCCCGATATGTGAATTGGAAAAAAGTTACCAAATTAAACTGCACATTATTATTTAACCGCCATATAAATGGGTGTGTTGAAATGGAAATAAAATTTGGTTTGGGGTAATTAATCACATTTTTTTTATCCATTTGCTTTGCATTTTAATCATTCAAGCCTACGGACCCCAAGATTCGACATCTGCAAATCTGAGCGTTAGTGCATTTTTTCTGCGATATAACTCGCAAACACATTTTTTTTACAATGGGCTGTACGTCAAAATATTTCCTGTTAAGTTATGATTTTTTAAAACCTGTTATGATTTTCTGAAATGTTAAAAGACATGCATTACAACAACAACAACAACAATTACTACTACTACTACAGCAACTTTTCAAATTTATGTTTAAATGCTTTGAATGTAGATTTCAATGGTGGGAATTGTCATAAATTTCTGATGAAAGAAATGTTCTTCTGTATCTGTATCTAGAATGCAGATGCTAACTTTACAAACAATTTGCACGTTTTTCTCAGTCTATTGCTAGTTTAAACTTAAATATATGTTGCCATTCTCATAGAAACTTGTAATAGTTTGGTGATAAATAAAACGTATGTTTGTATTTCTTAGACACTTGGATGACACAATCTGGAACTGGAGACGCAAAGTATATGCATTGCGCTTTGTTTCTTTAAAGAAAAATAAAGACATAAAGTTTTGAGTTACTGGTCATTTTCATCGATCCTAGCTGTTTATATGTCTGTGTTATTCTGTATGTTCCAGTAACCGTTCTTATCATTTATGAAGACAGGCAGTCATAATTTTGCATGTTTTACCAAGTATGTACAATATACATTAACAATATATATTGGCATATTTCAACGCTTATATAAAAAGGAGAAAATTGTGTTTTTACATGTTACTCCGGGAATATTTTACTCAAGATAACCATTTGAGAGCCCTATCGTCTCTGTATTTTGAGAGCTTTCAATAGTGATGCATATGTCCAGTTACTGTGTACCGGTGCGATCGGCTGGCCAAGGACTGTACCCACTGCCAGGCCCTGAACCCATTAAGGTACCAGTGTCACTGGGACTCTGCTGGAACATGTATCGCAGGACCGAGGACTACAGTTCTGTGTTCATCACCCAAAATAACGACGGTAAAATTAATTTCATTGGTTTGTGATGTTAAGTTTGAAAAGTATTCGTTGTAACTTGTTTACCAATAATGTTCAATATAAGTATTTATGTGCTACGGGTTATTATATGTAAAGAAAAACAATAGCATAAAATGAACATACAAATAAGGACGCATTCAAAGTAACGAAATGTAAATGTTAGTTAACCTGGAAGTCTTTGCGTTCAGTTGCAGTATGATTGAATAGGTAAAGAACATTGAAATGGAACATTTTTCAAGATTTAGCGATGCTGTATAAAATTCAAATTTTGTATTTGAAGTTTGCCATTCTTGGGGCTCAATATTGTTTAAAAACCGTCTCCTTCTATCACATTGGTGCATGTATAAGACATTGAAGACATTAAAATATTTGAGGTGTGTATGTATTATCTAAGTGCATGTTGACAGGAAAATCTGCAGGACTCTACTATACCATGTGGAATATCTAAACTTAGTAAGTTAGAAACTGTATGTATGCACGATGATTATATATTGTATCTATATGATCTATATGAATGTTTCAGGTTTATCCTTTGAATGCTCCTGTGGGTGGGACAACAATTATTACAATAAATGGTACAGATTTCCAAAACACGACAACACTCTTCGATGTGTTTGTGTCTGGTGTTCGTTGCACTATTGTAAGTAATACCACATCTGGGCAACCCGATTTTCAAAAGAAGGTTATTGATAGGTCAGTATATTATTTTACTGTTCTTGATCATTTATACAATTTAAGGCATTAACAATATAATTACGTGGCTATTAATTTAAATAACTGAGCGCAAAATACCATTCTCAATAACACTTCTTTTTTTGTTTATTAATGATAGTTTTAACACAAGCACCCTGTTTATTTGTGTTAACTAAAATTATACTGCGAACATGACAACAGGAAAATGGCAACACACTGTGTTTTATCTTGAATCAGGGACTAATGAAATCTATCCGTCCTTCAAATGTATCATTACAGTTATTATTGAAAAAGGTAGCTTAGAAAGAAATGAACAAGGCTTTAAAGGTGATATCCGACAGTTTGGTCAATTTCTCCCAAATAACCAGATAAGTCATAAATACCTGAAAAGGTATTGCAAAATGCTGTTCATCGATGTCAAAGATTTGTGTGAAAAGTCAAGGATAAATCTTCAATCGTCATTGCAAACAGGTGTTTCCTATTCGAGCCACGCTGCAGAGATAACTATTTTTAAACTTAGAAAACCACATGACCACTTACATTTATATAGTCATCCGGGTAATCCGCTCCGACGTCATTATCTATTTTTAGCAGAAATCACTATTGCGCTTTTATAGAGTTGACCAGACTGAACATTTAGAGTATTTTTCGCAGTTAATTCAGTCTAACAATTAAGGTAGCAATCAAAGTCATCTTCATAACGATTAAAGTATGGGTTAATGCAAAAAGTACGACCAAATTCCCCAAAGCGGTGGTTAGATATTGTTGCGTGTATTTAATATAGGCAAACGATCAGATACAACTTTTAAATGATCGTATACCTATTAGCATAATGTAAATTAAATGCCCTTCTTAACAAGCCTGCAACTCCATATAAAATGTATTTATGATTGTATACCATTGTATTATTTATGTCATAAAAGTCATCTTTATTTTCTCATTCTCTTATCTATTTTGATAGCCCGGACGTGAATAAACATATTGTAGGCTAGGAAACTATTACGAGGCCCTTTATGAAATACACAATATATTACATTTTGAACTAGCGCCAGATAAGGTTTATATATACAATCCAGTTGAAAACGTGACAATACACTATAGATGAGCCAAAACAACACAACAACAGTATCGTGTACCGCCTTGAAAAGCTCAGTCAGCAAAAAGACCCATGTGGGTGCTTTAACCAATCCTTTATCTCCGCACCTGAAAGAATTTCTCATAAAAATTAAATAGAACTACAAGATGTCTACTTACAGCATTTACAAAAAAATGTCAATTAAAACATATTAGGACAAAATCTAAAATCGAAAATAGTCACCGAAAATCCATAACAGTGACCAACTTGGTAATGTGTGTTAGCAAATGCACCGACTGGAAGCTTAAAGTAACGGATAGGTAAACTAAATATATTAAAAGAATATTTACCAGCATCAAACAAACCACTTTTGGAAGAAAATAATATCCCCTTCCGAGCAGAATGCTTGCAATGCTCATAGGACTTTGTCATATATTCCTTTTCATGATCACAACAATGTTACTTGTGCATTGTAAAAAATCTCCCCGCGCATGTAATCTATGTTGTCATTTAATTCATCCTATAAGGATTGTTACGTGTATTTTCTTTGATGGACATTGGACTTTGGTTCCTCAATTCCATCTTCACATGAACATGATGCTATAACCATTTATTCTTCTCTGGTCATGTTTGTTCTTGATTCGAAAAGTTAATTTCATTATAGTCAAACATTTTTGTGAAGTTTTTCTGAACGAAATAATACCCCTTTCTTTTCTAAACACTATGTGGACAATATTTTTCAATGACGTCACTACTTTCGTTATAACTTATTAAAGAAAACATCAGCCCTAGACCATTTTGTATTTAAATAGATCGGTTTTCTTTTTATTGCTTGCATTTGAGAAACCCACCAGGAAGTGCGAGGTTAGAGCTCTGTAAAACCGGTTTAAGCACCCCGATCGACCCATATTGCCGACTGACCATTCCAAGGCGGAAACTGTCGGGTTTTCTCATTTCGTTAAATGAGTCATCACAATGTTTTTCTTACTTTTCACTTGGTTTGCATGTGAAATACTTTTGTCCTGTACCTTTTCAGAGTTTGGCATATGTTGCAATGCTGATAGGACTTTGTCATATATTCTTATTTGGATAAAAATAATCACCTATTATGGATCATAAAATGGTATAGAGAGTTACTGTGCTCTGCATTTCGTCTCATCACCATCTCTATTTGAATTTGTGTTTGACTCCACCATTATCCTCTTGATAAGTCCACAGAGATATTTAAAAGGGACATGCTGAAGCGTTTCGCACATTCAACGTCGTTCCATTATCTACAATCTTTATTGCAATTAGTATAAACTGTCTGCCAAATAATATAAGTTATACCACCTCTTACCTTAGTTTGCGAAAGCTTGACATTTTTCTTGCCCATCCACAGCCTGTTTTAGCTCACCTTTGCACAACATACTCAAGGTGAGCGTTTCTCATTTGCTTGTGAACACTCTAGAGGCTACACTTTTTATCCAATCTTCATTAAACTTAGTCGGAATGTTTGTCTGCAAGAAATCTTAGATGAGTTTATAATTGGGTCACTTGGGATCAAAATCTAAGACAAAAGGTCAAATTTCAGAAAAAAAAACTTGTGAACTTGTAAGAGACCACATTTATGGTCCAAACTTCTCCAAACTTGGCCAAAATGTTTGCCTGCAAGAAATCTTGAAGGAGTTTGTAACTAGATTCGGTTGGGCCAAAAAAAGCAAGTCACTAGATCAAATCTTAGAAAAAGCGTGTGAACACATTAGAGGCCACATTTATGGACCAATCTTCACCAAACTTAACCAGAATATTTGTTTGCAATAAATCTTGGATTGGTTCGTAACGGGGTCGCGTGGGTCAAAAGGTGAGTAACTAGGTCAAACCTTAGAAAAGCTTGTGAACACGTAAGAGGCCACACTTATGGCACAATCTTCACCAAACTTGGTCAGAATTTTGGTCTGCATAAAATCTTGTCAGAGTTCATCATATATTGGATCACGAGGGGTCAAAAAATAGGTCACTATGTCAAATTTTAGGGGAAGAAAAAACACGTTAGAGGTCACATTAATTGTCTAAATTTCAACAATTATTATCAGAATGTTTGCCTGCATAAAATCTTAAATGAGTTTTTTGTATTTCTGTCATGTGGGGTCAAAAATTAGGTCACAAGGTCAAATCTTAGAAAAACAATAAGAACACGCTTAGAGGCCACATTTATGGTCCAATCTCCACCTAACTTGATCAGAATATTTGTCGTATGCAATCTTAGATCTGCTTTGAACTGGGTCAAGGGAATTCAGAAGGTCACTAAGAAAAAAATCTAGATAACGTTATCAGCCCAGTGGCCACCTTAATGGTCCAGTCTTTACCAAAGATTTCTAAAGTAAAAGTCTTAATTAATTGACGCAAGTTAAACTTACTTAAAGTCCTCAGGTGCGAGATTAAGGGACATCATGAAGTTATAGTTTTCGTTTACTAGTATTTGTCATTTCTGATTCAGCAGTTCTATTTGCAAAATATAGACTGATGATGATGGTTGAGTTCGTAAATTTGTAAAAATATATATAATGAATAAGGTTTTTAAACGCGAATTATTTTAACACATACATCATTTCAAAGTGTTTTATGGAGAGCATCAACACTAACGTACGTGTTAGTATCCCAACTCCTCGTTTTGTTTTGTACCATGCACCAGGAAAGCGACGTGCATCAACTGTAAATTTATTGCAGCCTACAATACTCTTATTTCACTACCACTTTCAGATTTTCTCATCACATTTTTTTCAAAGTCCTTTCATGCACTTTTAATATTTCTTACAGTCATCCATCCTGCACATATCATTATTCTGACATCCTTCCATCCCTTTTACGTACCTGCCATTATTCTCTCGAATCGTTATGCACTTTATGTTCCAATCATAATGCCTGCACTCCGCTACCCAGTTTATGTAACATTCCAGCGTTTTAATTTCCCATTATCCCTTTTTTATCCTACCATTGTTTTAATGTACCTACTGTATGTTTTCATCTTTCAATTCTTTAATGTACCTTCTGTATATTCTCACCTCATCACCCTTTTTGAAACACGTATAATCATATTTTTTCATCTACATTATCCTTCATGTTACAATCAATATTTATATTCCACCATCATGTTCATGTTCTTTCACCATTCTTAAGTCACACCATACCTTTCAAGTAGTAGTCGTTACTTTCTATCCTACCACGCCTTTTTCCGGTACTGATCATTATTTTCTAATTCCACCATCGCTTTATAGTAGTAATCATTTTTTTCTATCACATCATCCCTTTCAAGTACTAATCATTATTTTCTATCCGACCATCAATTTCAATAGGTAAATAAGAAAAGGTCCTATTAAAACTCTAACAGATATTCAAATTTTATCTACCAGTAGACAAAGGCAAACAAGGTAAATGCAAATGTGAAAAAACACAGAGACGAGACATAACACACATAAAGAAAAACCATCAGTTACCGCCTTGGAACGGTCAGTCGGCAAAAGGGCCAACTGGGGTAGTAGTAATCATTATGTTCTATCTCACAATTTATTTCGTCTACTTAACATCATTCTTTTACCCCATCGTCCGTTTCTTGTAGTTATCCTTTTTGTACTTATCATCAGTCTTTAATCCATCGATACTTGTTTTCACAGCATAAATTGTAAATGTACAACCGTGTCCGACCCTGATGATAAATCTGGTACTGTGGAGTTAAAAGATGGCACTAAAACATATCTGTTTTCAAGTCTATTTGAATATAAGGTAAGTATATAGCAGATTTGGTCTCTAGGCCGGAGTTATTTATTGATAATTTATTTTTAAACATATTCAAAATCTCTATTAATGGATACATTTGTGTATTTGTATTTAGTAAAGTGTCATAACAATTGGAATAAACAAAGGTGTTTGGTGATATTGTCAAATAACCCATACATTCGCTCCTTTATGATTGTTGTCGCTTTACAGTTAACATTTCCTTAAGTACGCATGGTCTGTTTTTACAGACAACTACTTGTTATTGCTTTGAAAGGGGAGGGGCAAACATATTATTTTTTATAAATGTCGTGCTGCTATAAATAAACACAATGGAGAAACATTTCTCTAGTATTCATCTGTACTGCACACAGTTGACAGTTTCCGCCACGTATGATGTGTTGTTTTATTGATCAGCATGTCCGAGCTATGTGGGACTTTGTTGTAGCATTTTCGGTCGTTGACGATTAAATGTTATTTTGTGACCTGGCGTTTTTAGCTCACCTGAGCACAACGTGCTCAATGGGAGTTTTTGTGATACCGCTTCGTCCGTCGTCAACATTTTCGCTTGTGAACACGCTAGAGGCCACAGTTTTATCCAATCTTCATCAAACGTGGTCAGAATGTTTGTCTGCATGAAATGTTAGATGAATTCATTATTGGGCCACCTGATGACGAAAAGTATGTCACTATGTCAAATTTTAGGGAAAAAAAACACACTAGAGACGACATTTATAGCTCAATCACCACCAGACTTTATCAGAATGTTTGTCTGCATGAAATCTTGGATGAGTTTGTAACTGGGTCACGTGGGGTCAAAAAGTAGGTCACTAGGACAAAACTTAGAAAAAAGCCTGTGAACGCACTAGAGGCCACATTCATAGCCCAATCTTCAACAAACTTGATCAGATTGTTTGTCAGCATGAAATCTTATTATAGGGTCAAAAAGTAGGTCACTAGATCACATTTTAGGAAAAAAATGTAAAAACACTTAGAGGCCACATTGATGGCCCAATTTTCACGAAACTTGGCCAGAATGTTTGCCAGTATGAAATCTTACATATGTTTTGAAGAGGGTCATGTGGATTCAGTGGGTTGCTTGATGAAATTCTAAAAAATGTTATCAACCCAATGGCCACACTAATGGTCCAGTCTTCACCAAAGATTTCTAAAGTAAATAACTCTTAATTACTTGATGCCAGATTTGAGCCTGCTAAAAGCTGTTTCATCAGGTTAGCGATTAAGGGCAATCTTGTTTGGGGTTAGAAATTTTATTTTATGTTTAAACAAATGGGATTTAATTTAATTTACGTCATTTTAGATAAAGTTAAATGATATTTAACTATGTTTAAAATACTTCATCAACAAAATCTATTGCTTAAAAGTCCTCAGTTAAGTTTATGCATAGTGCAACAAATTTCCACACTTTAATATCAGATATTATTTGTCACTTTGAATCTTTAAACCATTGAATGAAGTTATTCCATTGTAATGCTTTAATAATATATATTCTCTACCACATAAATCAATAAATCTCTAACTATGACACAAATACATATTCACCCTTTAAATGTCAGTATTAATGGTGTTTTAAGATGATCTCGTTTTCTTTCCAGAATCCAAAGATAATATCGATTTCTCCAGATCATGGATTAACGCACGGTGCTACACAAATGACTTTTTCGGGAAGACATCTTGCACTTGGAAACAGAAATATTATTGCACGATACAATAATGCTTTTGATTTAGAGGGCTGTGCTGCTATAAGCTCGTAAGTTGTCATTTACCAATTGTTATTTAATTGCAACAAGCTAATAAATACAGTGTATGACTTTGTCTACCGAAACACAACTTTACATTTTAAATGAAATGTCAGCTATTCCTTTAATAAAATGGTATTGAATCATAATAATTTACGTCCTTGTTTTATAATTTTATTGGATACAGTTACTGTGGGACAGCAGTATCTGGGTGCATTCATTTTCACTTATCCTTATTCTTGTTACATGCTTTTGTACTTGCATCAAAATATTTGCTTTTTACAGTCTTTTAATTTTGTTGTTTTATTATAATGAAAATGGAGAACAGAACAGAAAGTTTATTGAGAACAACAAAACTTTCGGCCACTGGGAAGTGTATAGAAATGTTATTTTCTCTTCTCTTAAAAGCTTGATAACTAAACGTTACACAGGTTATTTATTTGTGTGTGTTTTCTTTAAATGCTTTGTTTACTTTTTCTTAAATCACTTCACTGTTTTAATTCAATGTATGTTGTTTGTGGTATGGTATGTCACTATCGGCAGTACTAAACTTATTGTTCTTCATCATATATCAATATATTATCGAGTACAAAACTCACTTTGATCAACTACTCAAAGCGTTTAAATACATATACATTTATATAAGTACATTTGATTATGCTCTATGTGACAATATAATTTTAAAATGATAATGACAACTAGTTTAGAACAATAAAACACAACTTACATCTGCGTATACATTAATGAGCAGCTGACCTCAGAGGCTGTTGTGCTAAGTGGTGTTGGACAATTGTCTCACTTTTTTATTAGTAGAGAAATCAGAAGGGACAAAGTGAGAATTTTAACAGAAAAAGCAGTACTAAATCCATTTTATATTCCTGGTGTGTGAAGGTTTTATTACATTCAATGACTCATAAAAACATGTACGTTTTTATGTTTAGGAAATATATTTTTTTCCCTGATTTATTGCAGGATAAAAGTGAGTGTTGGGATATACATTCCTTCCCACACGGGTGACAGTAAAATAAAATTATAAAAGAAATACACACGCGGTGTATTTTATTATCCTTTAGTCGATTTACTTGTATCAATGACATCATGAATGAAAATATGAGAACATTTTAATCATTAGTTGGCAAGTATCTTGTATGTGTAGATGAAGAAATAACTAAGTAATATTAAGTCTTAATACATCACCATAAAATCAATGTATCCGAGGTATTTGCCGACAATACTGAAGCACATTGAATTTAAAACACGGGCATTATTGGCTAACTTTACAGTACACATATAACAGAAATATTGCAAGAAAAATCTCCTATGTTTCGATGTTTGTTAATATAATAAAATATTTAAACCAGACGTTTAATATACTTATGCATTTTGTAATTATTATATTTATGATACCATTATTACCTTTGTCTCAATCATTTTGATTGAAACAAGCGTGAGGAAAGAATTGGTTTGCATTTCTGGTCCTTCCATAGTTACTCACAAATGAAAGATTTTGAGCTTATGCGCTTTGTGAGTGTATTTATTATGGTATACCTGCAAACATTATCATAACAATAATTTAAAACAAGATGAATATGAATATGACAAACATATGCAGGTGGTAACCTTTGAAATACATGTATATTAATGTTTTCAACAAGCAATAGTGAGTAATATATTTTAAACAATATGTTTTTATTTCATAGATTAACAATCACGTGCACACTACAACTACAGCCAGCTCCTCTGCAGAATATGAATTTTGTGAGATTCAGTTTTGATGGTGCGATAATAAACGTTCCTTTAAATTTTACCATACTAAAAGACCCAGTAGTGAGAAATGTTTCCTCAGCCAAGACCATATTAAGGTAAGTTAAAATTAGTAATTTTTTATCAAAATTCAAATGAAAAATTATGACATTAGATACATGGTGTCGTTAAAATCTTTTATTATAAATAATAAATAAATAAATAAATAAATAATGAAAAATAAATGAATGAAAATAAATAAATAAATAAATAAATAAATAAATAAATAAATAAATAAATAAATAAATAAATAAATAAATAAACACATAAATAAAAGTGTGTATATATGTGAATGTGCATGTGTGTATGTTTATCTATACGTACACATACACGCGCGCATGCACACATCCACGCACACGTTTTTTTTAAATACATCACAGCGATCAATTATGAGCATTATAGTGACCGCCCGCTATTAATTGAAGGAAGACCCCAGGTGGGTAGAACCACCTGCACACCGCAAGTCACCTAGAAGACTTTCCCGCTTTAAGTCCTTCGCCGCCAACGGTACTCGACATTCTTATCAATGTTAAACCTAATGTGGTTGTTAATTATTCAATCATCTTTTCCGTTTAGGGCTTTTCATGGCGGTCCATTTGATAATAAATGTTGGCCAAGTCATACATTTTTCATAGACTATATTTATAAACCATAACCTCAAACTAAATTCACATACATTTTGCAGACAAAGTTAAATTAATCACGGGTGTCTCAGGCCTTTAGATTGTCAGATATTTAGCCGTCTGAGCAGTAATTAAGTCCACTTGGCTCAATTCTGCTAGCCAGACCCATGAGGCCATCCGGTTCCTGTACAATAGTCGTTTTGTGTATAACATTCGCAGTCAATTGCCCTACCAACGAGTTTTATCGGCACTCCTACGCTATGATGCAGACATTACTAGCCGAAGTGTTCCCATTGTTTGTCACCTTGCATCAAGGTACACAGTAGATTTTCAGTGTACTTTAAGTTAACCTTTTCAACTATTTGACAAAATGGTTAACAAGAATGTTGTTGATTTATTAGAAGGATTTTTTTTGTGAAAATATATTGAGATTACAGCTTTGAGATTGCTTCGGACATAAATTAAAGCAAAAAAATAAAGCAATTTTTTTTTATCCAAGCATACATTGTAACACAAACATTGGCAATAGTTCTGACATTTCCATGACAAAATACCTTCCGGATATTTTGCCCGTTCATTTTTGCATAGACGGACAAAATCTTAGATCCGACAAAACAGACAAATTCAATCACGTAAATTGAATACAATAAACCTTGAAGTTGGAATTTTATCAGAAAAAAAAAACCGATGTTAATATTATTGGATTTACGATACAAAAACTGCGAGCCAAATAAACATCATTGCAAAATGTGGAAAATGTATAGGAGGGGAAATATCCCCATTTGAAAAAATACGGGAGAAAGTTTGTCCGCCTTAGCTAAAATGAACAGAAGATTTTTGTTATCAAAGGATTTTGTCCGTACTCCATGTTTACCATGTTTTCTTGTTACAAGTTGCAAAAAAGAGAAAAGGGGAGACATATTGCTAAGAGTAATGCTATAACCGTGTGTAGGAAAAGTACTTAACAATTTGTGCAGTTTTCTTTGGCTCAAAAATGTCGCTGTTTCGAACATTTAAGCACATCTTTATTATGATTTGGCAATCGTAGTAATGTTGTTGTTTTTCTTTCTAAAATCCAAATGAACTGTGTAGTGGAGCACAATGGTAGTTTGACGATGTGTACACAGTTTTAATAACCGCTTTGCTTTGATGGTGTGCCGAAACTCCAGAGTATAGTTTTGAGAAAAATCTAATAAGAAAAGGCTTTGATACATTTTGTTTGTTCTACAATAATTACTGATAGTTGTATTTTGTCGGGTGCAACATCTAATAAATTATTCGCGGCAAACCAGTACTGTTTTTGTCACACCAATTATTAAAGATTCCACTGGCAATTTTGGTATTTTCATATTAGAAGACGAGTTTTAGTCGTAACTTCCATAAATACTCTGCATCGAAATTATACACAACATGTTCTCGAACACTCAACAGAAATCTAAATTTAGACAATATTAATGTATTAATCTGTTAAGCATAATATCCGACGATATCGCAATGGTTGTTTTACTGAAAAATTGCGCAAGACTTTTTTTATTAATATTTTCTTTTCCTATATATGCAAATGATGGTAACTGGAAAAATTGAGCTATAAATGTAATCACGCTACAATTTATTTTCAAAAGGAAGAATGTGCATTATGTCTTGGCATTTTCTGTTTCATAAATCCATTAAAAACTATTAATATTTTGGTGGGAGCGGGGCTGGAGTGGGGAGTGTGTGGGTGGAGGAAGGACCCCTTAGAATGTATGTCATATTCGGTCATATTCGGTCTTCGACCCCGCTGCGGAAATTGAACACGGTTCTACCGCGTGAGATTGACGCCACTCAGCTACTTTTCTCGTGTTAGCAACGGCTGCTTGAAGACAGCAAGCAGGTAAACCTATTCATTTACGTGGGCGCCGAAGTTTAAAGTTTTTATTACTTGACCAGTTCCATTGGATATTGCTTGGGCATTAGATATGATTCATATCTGTTTCCCGGTTAATCTTTAATTTATGTAGTTGTGCCGAAACAGACATAATAACAATTTTAAAGCTAATTGGCTCGATAAACCCGATCTGACAAATAATTGACATATTCAGGCAAAATTTATTCGTAAATCTGCATCTTTAAGGAAAGTTATAAAAAATAAACAGTTTAACTATAGCTAAATTACCAAAAATATAAAATTTAACATATATTTTAAATGCCATGCTTCATTTGATTGAAAAGACGGCCAATTTCGGAGATTCGTTGGTTGTAAATTGAACAATCTTGGTCGGTCGATCTATTATTATGATTGATAGGCGATTAACACAATATCGGCATTTAAGAAATTAAGCACGAAAAAATATTTCTATTCACATAGCATTGCTGTGGACGTTAAAGAGAAAGCAGGCTCAAATCTCAAAAGAATCGAAATGTTGTAAATATGAACTCATATTACACATATTACATGCCTTTACACTAAAACGTGTGCAAATACTTCTATCAATTATATACTTTTATGTATGATGAATATAAGTTCTGAGGAATGTTATTTTCTTCTACTTTTATTGCCATTATACAAATGAGGTAAATGTCAAGAGTCCTTTATAATATTGTTAAAATTGAAAAGAATACTCAAATTTCTAAGAAAAAAATATTTTTAATCTCCCTCTTTCAAAAGCCTGTATGAAAATATTGTACTCAGAGAAAATTGTATATTTTCATATGATGAGGATTTTAAGCTGAACTGCGGTACGCCGGTGGTTCTACCCAGACTGTTGTTTGTGGTATATCTTCACCAGTAATAAGCTGGACGTTTGCCACATGACCGAAAATGAATCGGTATGATGTAACAAAACAAACACATTTTTGTTTAATGGTCCACATTGTACGAAGTCACTGACATGATATGATAGAATAAATTACTTAAGGAACTACCGGCAGTTCTATGTCTTTTAACTAAATTCAGTCTAAGGATTGCTGACTGACCTAAATCATAAATAAGTCCAACGGTAACAATTTGTCTTACAGTGGAGGAACAGTGCTAACCATTTCCGGAGATAATCTTACCAATGCCAATGACCACAACGTTCTTGTTTTATACAATGGACATAATAAAGTAAGTAATTGGGGTCCCTCGTTTTCCTTTTTTCTTTTTGTGGACAGAAGAGAATATAAATATACATGTCACTAACATTTACCAAAATAAAACCTCCAAACCGGTAAGATGCATTTACAAAAATGATAACATTCAAAATATACTAACATCCTTTAAAGGTGGTTATCCGACAGTTTGGACAAAAATATCTTTTCTCAAATAACCAAATAGGTCAGTGTTACCTAAAAAAGGTTCTGCAAAATGCTGTTAATTTATGTCCATGATTAATGTAAACAGTCAAGTATAACTCACACTCGTCATTGCAAATAGGTATTTCCTATCCGAAGCTGCAGCGATAGCTATTTTAACGCCCGATATTTTATATCACCCATGGCGGGTGGGCGTACGTGCGGGCGGGAGGGCGTCTGGTGCGCGTCCAGATGTTTGTCCAACACTATCAAAGCTATTGACTTGAAACTTCATAGGTGGATAGATCTCATTTAAACAAAGTGCACTGCACAAGAACCGTCACTCATTACTTCATGATTTTGGAGTTATGCCTCTTTTTATTTAATTTTTATGTCCGGAGCTAGGAAATTAATTCTCATTGAGACGAAGTGCAGTGCACAAGAACCATTACTCTGCTCTTCATGTTCGAGTTATTGACCCTTGTTTGATTTTTTTGTCCGGATCATAACTCATACATTATCAAAGCTGTTGAATTGAAACTTGATACATAGATAGTACTTATTGAGACAAAGTGCAATGCATAGGAACCGTAACTCTGTACATTTTATGATTTTGGAGTTATTACCCTTAGTTAAATTTTCTTAATTTTTGTCCGTCTGGACCATACTCCTACATTATCAAATTTATTGAATTTATTGACTTGAAACTTCATATGTGTATAGGTGTTATTGAAACAGGGTGCAGTGCACAAGAACCGTCACTCGCCTCTCCTTTTTTTAGTAATGTCCCTTTCTGCATTAATGCCATTACTCTCATGTAAATTTTTGTATATTTGATGGTATTACCCTTTGTTTTTTTTTTCAATTACCCAGATTGCAGTCCACAATCATGCCAGAGTGCATGGCACAGCAGTTTGCAGATAAAAGATTTTTTTTTATGTTATTCTACTTTAATTTCAGTTTTTCTTGCAATAACCCAGAGTGCAGTCCAAAACTTTGCCATACTGCATTGCACAAGAGTGTACAGCAGTTTGTTTCAAATTGACATATTGACGGGCGTATTTTGCCCCTCCATGCGGTGCTCTTGTTAAACTTAGAAAAACACGTGACCACTTACTTTTTAGATCAAGTTATATAGTCATCCAGGTAATCAGCTCTGACGTCTATATTTATTTTTATCAGAGACCACTATTGAGCTTTTTATACAACTGGAAAGAAGACACATTCAGATCGTGTTTTTTTCGCGATTAGTTCTAACAAATTAGTTTGTGTTCAAAATCATATTTATTACGACAGATGTATAGGTTTACACAAAAATAATACCCAAATTCTGTCAAAGCAGTGGTTTGATTTTGTTGTATGTATTTAATATAGACAGACTGTCGGATACCACATTTAACTACTAAGTATATTTTTTTAATATTTATATGTTATTAATTTAGAGCCTTGAATGCGACAACGCCAGCTCCACGTTGCTGCAATGTCGATTCCCACCAGCGCCTGAAAATTTGAAAACAGACCTGGACGTTAAGTTAGGTGAAAAAAAAGAACGAAATTCGACCTGCCAGTGTGTTGAAGCAACAATCAAAATTATGCTAGATGCATATGAAAAAGATATAAGAGTTTCCTTCTACCCAGATCCCGAATTTAAACGGTTCACTGGCGTTAAAACAATTGATAAAAACGATAAATACATCACTCTGTCAGTAAGTATGAAAAACAATATTTTTTAAAAAGTAAAAAAACAAATAATTGCACTTCATAAGACCTTGTATTGTTTATATAAATGCTTTATTAAAATTATGTAATGCTTTTTCTATTTACCTCCTTGAATATTTTCTCATTTACATAATTTACAACTTATCAATGCGTTGCGTTAGAAGTAATGCATTTACTGTTTACGTTTAAGTTTAAATTTAGCGAAAACAAAGTATGTCTATTCCAGCAATACACGCTTAATGTTAATATGTTTTTCAGGGTTTCTATTTAGATTTAGCGGCCTCTCCCGAAGAATTTCTGGTCCGTATTGGAGAAGCGCAATGCACTGAATTAGTCGTAACAAGTACATCGCTAAGATGTAAGATACCAGACAAACATGACGATGGATCTCAATATATAGTCGTCGTAAGTTATATATTTGACGAAATAATAACGATCCAATTAAGTGCTAGCAAATACGTGATACAAGGCCTCAAACACCGTAATTGCAGCCGGTGTTAGTTAAGATTCATACGTGATATATAAGTGGTTATTGTTTTTGGTTCTTTTTGATATTTTAGATTATTTAGTCACACAACTAACATAGATTATTTATTTCTTATAATGTCAAGTAAAGTCCTTTACAGAAAACTTGTCAAATTTTGATATTGTTTCTATTATTCGAATCTTGTTAACCAAACACTGACTACTACTATTACAACTACTACCACTTTTGCTACAACAACAACAACTACTACTACTACTACTTCTGCTACTACTATTACTATAACTGATGATTATGACAATGGCGACGACGTAGACGATGATGATGACTACTACTACTACTAGTTCTACCACATTAATACCGCAACTACTACTACTACTACTTCTACTACTACTACTACTTCTACTTTACTACTTTTAACTACTACTTTTTTCACTATTACTACTACTACGTGTACTACTACTACTACTACTACTACTACTATTACTACTACTACCACTATAACTATTACTTCTACTGCTGCTACTACTACTTTTCAACCACATCCACATCCTCTACTACTACTACTACTACTACTACTACTACTTTAACTGATGATGATGACGACGACGAAGACGATGGTGATAATAATTAAGATGATGTTCTGAGTTCGGTTGATGGTAATGTTTTTGGCTACGTACTGCCGACACAATTATAATCATATTGGCGACATCCACTTAACTATTGGTGGAGGAAGACCTCAGACTTAAGTCTGGATAGAACCAATGGCGCACCGCAGGTTAGCTGGGAAATCTCCCCACATGCAACTCTTCGCGGTGAGGGGTTGAGGAGTTACAAATCAGCGACTCTGACCTGATTATAACTATTATAATTATTGTTATTATTGTTGTCATTGCTATGTTAATAATAAGTATAATGCCGTTTACGATAATTCCTACTATTATAACATGGCATTAACAATGTATTCGTCTCAATATAAATTTAAAAATGACTGATATTAATATTTAATTATAAGGTGAATGTCGGCAACAATTTTCAACAAAGCCTTGGCTATTACAAGTACAATGTGAACAATGTCAGTACCATTATCACAATTGATGGGATTTTATTGGGAATTTTAGTTGCGTTATGTATTGTGGGTAAGTACAATATTAGCTTTACGCATATTTTAGTGTCTTCTTCGTGTAATACGTGTGTACAGAGTAAGACAAATATTTCATATATAAATA
Organism: Sinonovacula constricta; assembly: GCA_007844125.1. NCBI lineage: Eukaryota > Metazoa > Mollusca > Bivalvia > Cardiida > Solecurtidae > Sinonovacula > Sinonovacula constricta. The sequence continues at coordinate 53,719,184 of CM017561.1, forward strand.
CCAATTACAGAGAAACGATAAATAATAAATTGTCTTTAATATAAGCATAACTAATGGTTTTGGTTGAATACTGTATATGTACATTTTATTAAGACTTATGTAAACACAAGTCAGTTAACAAATTTGACTTTGACATATCTAGAAAATTGATCAAATGAACTTAATCTAAATCCACTTTATTATCTTACATTTACGTTCATGTGCAGTTGGGTCGGCCATCTACGGCAAATTTTACATGATGAGGAGAAAGAGGAGGCTTCTTGAACAGAAACCTGTATTGATGACTTTTTGCCATTAATAACGTTTACAGAATTTGCCGAGATGGCGAGTGGAATGTCATTTGTAAACAGGACGCTTGTCGATCAAGGACTTCCTTTTCATTGTTACCAGCAATATGCCTTCAATGTGATGTTCTCATCTGACCAAGTTCCTATAGACCAGGTGATATATCAGGGACAGGTATGCTTGTTTTCTGCTTGCCAATCTCTCCTCATTTCTAGCTTCTGAGAATATATTTATACAAAAGTATATTTTTAATAAGTAACTTAATCGGAAGTCTTGTCAATACATTTTTCACATTGGAAACATTTTACATTCATAGTCATTTGATTGGTTGTATTTTTATTAAAAAGTCTAGCCAATTCTAGCATTGATTCAGTGTAAGTAAATGCACAACGTGTTCCAAACTTAGGTGTCAAATCAGTCTTACAGAACATGTTATTATAGAACTTTTACATAGAACTTAATAATGTTATATTATGTTCATTGGAGATATTTACTGTATTAACATTGAGTCTGTTCTAGTATAAATAGAGGTAAACTTACCAGCTTAAAATATATTTTGTATGCCCCTTGTGAGCCTTTCTGTTGCATTGTTTTAAATGTAATTTTAAATGTTATTTTGAATGCTTATCTTTATGTTTGTAGCGGCTTGATAAATCTTTTTGTTCAAGTTTATGTTGCTTTTTTCTTCTAACTGATATTAATTTATATGTTGCAAGTATTTATCTGTTATGATGAGGCGTTTTTATATTACAATATTGAGTGTTTCATTAATATTGTCTATCTTTTGGTAACTATTTGCTATATATATCGCTGCAAATGCATGACAAAATCTTACAATGTAAAATCACTTTACTGCCAACCTAACAACTCTTAAACAGGCAGTTGTTTGTTATATAGCCTACGACATTTTCTATTACAAGATGCAGTATTCTTTATGTTATTCTATACAGACGCATCTATCTAATTCATTGTCATAAACAATGCATCAATACATTAGTTTTTATAATAAATCGTAAAGGAAATATAGTTTTGGCATTATTTCCACAAACTCTATGAATGAATATGTCACATGTTAATATCACATTACTAGTTATTATAACTTTTATAAAAAGAACAATATTTTATTGTATGGTGCTTGTAGCATTGTCCTTTGAATGCCTAGCTTTATTTTGTAAAAATAAATAATTTATGTTAAATTTTTAATTGTACGTAATATTAGGTCACTTTTATGGTTGCATCTTGTTTGTATATTCTAATTTGAACACATTGCCGATACTTTCTTGATCTGCAACCTTTTTCAGCATGATTTAGTGAAGTTAATTGTTAACTGATGTACAAAATATAGTAAATATAATAAATATTGAAAGTTAACCATAATTTAAACTATTTAATTGTTGCTATGTCAATAACAATTCAATAATAGCTATGTTAGTTGACTTTTTATATTTTATAAAACTGAATTGAAACACAACTTCTCAACCTTCTTTGACTATTAATTTGTCTCTTGTAGAGAAATATGCATTCAATCCACGTTATTCATATTTTTAACTGACATAAAGAACATGCACAAATGGTACCTACTTGTACGTCTCGTTTCCCTTTCAAGTCTTCATTTAATTCGACTATATCTCAAATGCCTTTCTTATAGTTTGAATATAAAATGTGTACTATATGTCATGTCGTCTTAAATACTGAATTATTACACTAATGTGCACATAATTTTTAATTTTTTTTATTCACATTTTTATGACTATTATTTTGTTTTAGTAACGTGTCTTGTAATTTATTTCTTTATCAATAAGTTAACCCATTAAGAACTTTACTGAAATACTAAATGGGTAAGATATTTTTGATATATACAAACACTTTTTTTATGATCAATTTAATATTTATATTGTAAATCTATTTACAGCCCGGCCAGGTTAAAGAGTCGGCCAGGAAAGGTTTGGATAGTCTGGAAAAGCTCATCCTCAACAAAATGTTCCTCGTTTCACTTGTGTCAACAATGGAGAAAGAGAAACTAGTCTTCTTTAAGGAACGGTAAGCACTGCGATAGAGATTGAAATTGCTATAATAGACTGTACTAACTTTTTATTACGTGCTATGAATGGATCTTCGACTTTCTTTTTCATATGGTGTGGGGCATTTTATAAATATTCAGAGATTTCATATGTAAATTTATTGTATATGTGATATGGATTTCCCGCAAACGTAAAAATGCATAACTACTGCGGCTTCACTAACCTATAGAGGCGAGAGACATACACATTAAGTCGTCCACATTATCCAAAACAAAAACACACCGCGACAGGATTATCCAAGTAGAAATTCCAACATTTGAAAACACTGATCCATCGATAGAGCCAATTTAACAACTCTTCGAAATGGTCAAGAGTAAATATTGAACTGCCAAATGTGTGAATATCTTAACATCGATGCTGGACATAAATTTCGACAGTTTGGCGATGATACAATAAGGCTATGAGTACAAAATAATTGAAATAGTAATTAAAATTATGATAAGATATGATATGACCTGGAAAATGCTTGCCACTGCACTTAGATACTATTCACTAAACCATCATTTTGATCCGAAGGACAACCTATTCGGGATTCACATTATGTCCATATTGTCAAGGATTTATAAACTGCTATATACACATAATTCTTAAACGTAATATTTTCATCATATGAACGACTGACTAAAACATGCGTTTAGAACTTTTTTCATTTGTCGGAAGTGTCACATGTAAACAAGTGACCTTGTGTCAATGAATTGTGTTATCAGATTAGTCGGATCACAGGGAAATAAATACTTTTTTCGGGATGTAGCCGTCAATCGGCTAATTAGTACTCAATAAAGGATTCAATCACACTATAGTTACATCAATGGAAATATATATTCACACAGTATATTGTTTATCCGAACGTTTACAGTTCTTTTGCAGGTGCGAGTCAAATCGCTTGAAAGTTTGATGACTTATAATTGCTGAAACACGTTTCAACATTCAAATTTAAATGTGTTTCATTTTAATCTTTCCTGGCACATTTAAGGTGTAACTACAAAGTGACATTAACTGTTTATTATTTTGTCTTAAACTGTAGGGCCAATCTCTCTGGCAACCTGTGTGCTATATTGATGGGGAAAATGGGCTACCTGAACGAGTGAGTATTTTTTTTACTTTGGTCTAAAATGATAACATTTATTCATAAAAACTTACAAGGTACAAAAATAAAAATATAATTTGCTCTTATTTATTCCTGATCCATGAATGTTTGTTATCTAAAATGTACACTTAATGTTGCAGACACAAAATACCATTGTTGGCTAAATAACCTCCTTATTTATATATGCAACTTAAAACTACTTACTCATTCGAATACTTTAGCAGTGTGTAGATTAAAGAAATAAAGCATAAAATATATAAAATTAAATAGTGTCTTTATAATTTATAATTATATTAATGGCTTTCAGAGTTCTTCAAGATCTGTTAATGAGTCTTGTGCATTCAGCGACGGCTAACAAAACACATAAGTCTCTTTTCAGAAGGTACGTATTTTTTCAGATTCAAATTGCAGTACCACATTTACCAGCAGCAATTGTATAGGAAATACAAAACTAAACCAGTTTCAATTTAATTGTTTAATGCATTATAGTTATTCACAGTACTATACAAAATATGACTACCTTTTAATTATAAATTCCATTTCATTGATAAACAGACAAAATACCTTCATTATGATAAAAAAATACAATGCTATAACTGCTAGTATTTAAATTGTTAATTAATTTTCTTCTGTTTTTCAAATATAAGATGCACATGGAAATAATATAATAAACACGACTTCACTAATTTCAGGTGTGAAACCATAACAGAGAATCTTCTGAGCAACTGGCTTGCCTTGACAATGTATCCCCATTTGAAGGTGAGCGCTTTGATGCTGTGAACCTTATTACGCTCTTGCAATGTGTATGCCTACTTCGTATGTTCTTTTTTTCGAGAGCACTTTGATATTGCAAAAAGTTTGAGTTTAAATAATAATAACATATCCATAAATAGTCACAGAAAACACCATGGTGATAAGAAGACGTCGTAAGAGATTAAACTGTATTTGCCATCTTAAAATGGTTATTGCTACAGACCTACTACGATAATGCCTGGATTTTTTGTTTTAAAAGAGAATTTCATTTCGCATAATGCATGAAAGTGTGAATGAGAAAAAGAAGGGTTATGAAATCCTTCAACGTTGTATTATTGACACTATGTACACCCATTACTAAAATCAGACGATAGTTGTATACAATACCATAGCATTTTAGTACTTGTAGCTGGGCCATTTAAACAATTTGCCTATACCGCAGTGGTGATTACAATTTGCAGGCACATTCTGGTTCGCCCCTCTATCTTCTGTTTATGACCATGCAACTGACGATTGAGAATGGACCAATAGATGCCATCACAGGTGATGCCAAATATTCTCTCTCTGAGGAGAAACTGCTCCGCCGATGGCAATCCTCTAGGACAGACGATAACGACGTGCAGTTTGATGGACAACCGATGGTATGAATTTGTGAAATTAAAAAAGCAGAAGAAATGGTATGAACATTTGCTAAGCTTTGCGGGTTCTAGCTAAGAAGGTTGGTCATTTAAGAGACTTAGGTAGCCGCATTAAGAATAATGTAAAAATGAGAAATAGTATTTTTGATAAAAAAACAACATGCGTCTCAACAACACGAGACTTTAATTGCACGTTTCTATTCAGAAAGACAACGATTGTACAATGTAAGACCTACTGAACCGAAGTATATATATTCTTACAAAAAATATGTTATGTTTGACACAACTTGAATACCATTTATGCCTATAACTTTGTTACTTTTGTAGAAAGATGCACATTATAAAAATATCAGAAAAACACGGTGTAGAACCGAATTCTTACTTTTTAACTTTATTGCAATCCTATCTTATTTAAAGGCACACATATTTCTTTGTAAAACAAACCTAAAATAATTTAAAGAAAGACCGTTATGTGCAGTAGATATATATGGTAATTCTTAACTCATCCTTGAAAAAATATAACAGTAGCACTTACAATTTGTAATAAATCATCATAATAATTCCACGAAGCTAGAAAGAAAACGCTAAAAATGATGCTGAGTAAAATAACGTTAAATGTAACAGATATTGTCTAAAAGTTGTCAACAAATGAAAGCAAACACAATATAGGTACAGCTGTAACTCTTTTTTTCCTGTATAGACACTGAAGGTGATTATAGACAATGGAGACCAGGTATATGATTGCAAGGTTCTTGATTGTGACACCATCACCCAGGTGAAGTCCAAGAGTCTTTCGCAGATCTACGTCAACTATCCTGCTTCACAGCTTGGAGTCGACCCCACAGAGCTCCGTCTTGGTAAGTTTTTTGTGTTAAACTTGCTCCGATCCAAAAATGCCTTGTCGCTAGAACGTTCTATATGAAGTTTTGCCATTTATTTAGTTATAAATATTTGTATAAATTACGTTAAAATTTTCAGATATCTTAAATTTATAAACTATTACACTTTATTCCTTTGAAAAAACAAACAAAATCACATAATGTTAGGCACATTAGTGTTTATCTCAATGCAAAGTTATACTTTTTAGTAATATTAATAAAAGCTGCGCATATTGCCATGGCATGAAAAACAATTTTCGTTTTCAATAGTCATTTTTGAGAGTATCTTTTTCTGGCATTAAATTGTTGAAAATAATAATAAAATGTATAAATTTTATTATTTTAACATTTGACTTTTAAGCTTTTCTGTTATTCTGTCGTCCGGTGTCAACAATATCGCATATGAACACGCTAGAGGCTCGGTTTTTATCCACTCTTCATCAAACTTGGTCAGAATGTTTGTCTGCATGAAATCTTGTATGAGTTCATTATTCGGTCACCTGGGGTCAAAAACTAGGACAAAAGGTCAAATTTTATGAAAAAACTTGTGAACACACTAGAGACCACATTCATGACCTAATCCTCACCAAACCTGGTCAGAATGTTCGCCTGCATGAAATCGGGGATGAGTTTCATAACTAGATCACACAGGTATGTCACTAGGTCAAATCTTAGAAAAAGCTTGTGAACACACTAGAGGTCATATTTATTCACCAATCTTCACCAAACTTCAGAATGTTTGCCAGCATGAAATCTTTGATAATTTCATTATTGGGTCACGTGGTGTCAAAAGGTAGGTCACTAGGTCAAATTTTAGTAAAAGCAAGTGAGCGCACTAGATGCCCCATTTATGACCAATCTTCACCAAGCTTAGAATGTTTGCCTGCATTAAATCTTGGATGTGTTCATAACTGGGTCACGTGGGGTCAACAACTAGGTCACTAGGTCAAATCTTAGAAAAAGTGAACACACTAGAGGCCACATTCGTAGCCCAATCTTTACCAAACTTAGTCAAAATGTTTGTCTGCATGAACCCTGATATGAATTCGTAAATGGGTCACATGAGGTCAAAACGTAGGTCACTAGGTCATATCTTGGAACAAGGCTAAAACAAACTAGAAACCACATTTAGGGTCAAATCTTCACCAAATTTAGCTAGAATGTTTGCCAGTATGAAATCTTAAGTATGTTCTGAAGTGGGTCACATGGATTAAGTAGGTAACTAGGTTAAGTTGTAGAAAATGTTATTAGCCAAGTGGCCTTAATTATGGTCCAATTTTCACCAAAGATTTCTAAAGTAAATAAGATTTCTAAAGTAAAATAAGAACTTGATGCCATATATGAGCCCACTAAAAGCCTGTGTCCTCAAGTGAGCGATTAAGAGTCATCATGACCCTCTTGTTTTTTAAACTGTACCCTGTATCTTAAATGATTATTGAGAATATAAGATTTCACTGTTAAATGCTTTGCGAAGTTCGCGTATTTCTGAAATGGAATATTTGAGTACGACAGTGCAAAGTAATTTTGATATCACAATATTACAATTCATGGGGATAAATGCTTTTTTTGTCTTTTTGAGACGAGTTGATAATATTAGTGTTGTCTTTTACATTAATCTTTTGAAGACTTGTCTTTGTTCGTTGTATTCTGTTGTAAATTATACCCCACTATAATATCGACCTTTAGACTTTGAAGAAAAGTGTCTATGTATTATTATGGATTAACTTTGTATTAGTATTCATATGCACTTTAATATTTGGAGGAGAAAAACAGTTGATTCTGATCAGGCCAGGTTCAGTTTAATTTATGACACAAATGATTACTACTGTCAACCTATTTTCTTATAGTGATCATAATGTTTCAAACATTTTAAGTTTTTACAAATAGTGCCAGAAATTTTGGTAAGAGTATTTCCACAAATATAGCTCCGTCGTTTAGGATATACATGTTTTATTACAGTTGTCTAGATTAACACATTATTTGTAATCAAGTTTGTCTACTTGCCTAATTGCATGCATGCAAACATTAACCGAAATCTTTACTACTTCTTTAAGATGTACTTGAATTTTTTAACTGAAGCATTATTTTCCATTAAATAATCCTATTTTTAGTTAGATTATTTAAAATGTAAAGGTTTTTGAATTACTTTTCTTACAACTAGATGTGTGTTTGTAGGTTTTACTTGAAGCTACTAGTATCTTATTTTAATTCAATAAATATTAGAGAGTAGTTTTAGTGATAGTCATTGTTTTTAATTGTTTTTAGTTTTCATCGACTAACGAAGGATTAGTTTAAGCAAAAAAACTTTTTTGTAAATGTAGTTTATTGATTATCATTTGGAAAATCGCTTATATTTCGTTACGTTTGATCTCTTGGCATTGTTTTAACTCAATCTTCTGTTTTCGTTTTGTGTGAAAGGATACTTTCCAATATATCATGAACAGAAAAATTATTCCTTATAAGTAAGAACTTTTTTCCACAAATGAAATATAATAGAATTTACAATTGATGTGTTGTAGTATCAAGTAAGTTTAGCAGTTAAGCATTAGAATATAAGTTGTGAAAAGGTTTTTGTGTCGAGCCTTTTGATTTTATATTTATCTTTTAAATATCTATACTTCCATACACTTATCTTCTAATTTACTAATTATAATTTTAAATATTTTAACCTACGAGTATAGTTTGCTATTCTGTTTAAATAAATGAAAGCAAATTTATTAAGTTTAAATTTATGCAAAAAAAAAACCTGTTGACTTAACAGCGATACAGAAGTTACTGTTATCTTTGTCCTAACCACGAAACCAACCAGCACCAACCATTTTCTATAATTAAGAAACGTGTTTCAATTGTTTGAGTGATTCGACGCCAAATTTATGACAGTCGTTCAATCAATATGTAAATAAGAAAAGATCCTATCAAAATGTCCACAGATATTTAAATCTAATCTAACTCTAGACAAAGACAAACAGGGTAAATGTAAATGCGACAAAAAACAGAGACGAGACATAACACACAAAAAGAAAAACCAGTTACCGCCTTGGAACGATCAGTCGGCAAAAGGGTCGACTGGGGGGCTTAAACCTGGTTTGTGGAGCGCTTCAACCTCGCACTTCCTGGAGGGTATTCTATCAAACAAACAGTGTAAATAAAAATATCCCGTGAAAGAGAAACAAACTAACAGTAGTCACCTGCATCGGAAGTTAAAGCATACGCGTCACAAATTTAAATAACATGTACCCATCTGAACTTAAAACGCGTTATTATTCGTTTTCACTTCCTGAAACTATATCTGTCTTTCTGTCTTAGCTTATAATGATGCTAAAGGCTGATTTTGAACTAGTTTTCTTTCTCAAACACGCCAATACATTTCAAAGAACAACATTCAGTTTTGTTATTTTGCAACGTTTTCTTGAACTGCTGTTAATCGATCTCCTAATTCTACGTGAAAAAATGAAGTGTAACACCCACTCGTGATAAAAAACACACATATCCTATCTGAGCCTTGCCGCACAGTCAGTAATTTTAAAACCACAGCCCTTTTTCTTTGGTGATATTGTTATACCATCAACCTTATCATCCGCTCTGGTGTCGATATCTATTTTTAGAAGTAATCTGCATATTGCTTTACAAATTGATATTGTTAAACTTTCGGATCTATCTTTAAAGTAAACTTTTAAAAATATATATAAGGAAACAATATTGTTATTTAAGCATTTACGTAGGATATAATTATTGGCATCAATTATGACACATACTAATGCAACAAAGAGAAAAAAGAATTTCTGCAAAAACGTGCCAAATACCTGTCTGACTTTGTCATGACAATCCAATATCAAAGTTACAAGAGAAAAAAACGCGGATGTTAGACATCCAGTTACATAAATATATGTAAGAGTAACGAACCGTAACTCTGATTGGAACAACTAGACTATTTGCTACTTCGCTTTCTTTTTTTGTTGCTACATCTGTAATTTCAAGCTGCATGGTTAACATCGGCTTACTCGGTTTTTGTTGTTTAACAAGACCTCGCCCAGCAGCTGAAAACGCATATTAATGCATGCTTTTTTATAACTGCAAGCTTTACTTGATTGTTACAAGCCACACTGTTTAAAACGGACTACATGTACTAGGTTCTTTTTTCTGGAAAGGACCTCACAGAACAGCGCAGCTGTTCTTTGCTGTTACATAAGATGAACCCAATAAATTAAACACTATAAGTTGTCACCACCGTTGCTGATAGGGAAACATTGTTTTTAAATGTTGCGTACCCATATTCGTTTTAGTTATGTTGCAAATCTAGTTTTGTTAACCTATGGTATACTTTTGACTTCTAGATAATCAATTTTAAACCTCCATTGACAGCGTTTTTAAAAAAAATCAAAATTGATCGTCAAGGAAAACATAGATGCAAAGCATCAAAGACGGCGCAAAAGTATGTTTTCTACCAGTAAGAGAAACATGGCAAAAAATAAAAAGAAACATAAATGTATAGGAAGACGGTTCAATTGTACATAAGTAGAATAAAAAATCACCAAGATTCCCATCACAGTATTCTCCCTTGCTTGACAAATAAAAACAATACAGTATCAAAGAAAAAAATCGATATTAAAAATATTTGACCATCGATATCGGACGACAGTTTTTTATTGTGACAATCACGACAGTTTTTGATTAACATTGGATTTTTAAGACAATCTTTAAGATTATTGCTTGATGATGAACCGTATTTCTGATTACCGCTTAGATCTAATCGGTGAACGGCCTGGTCACATTACTCTCCAGTTGCAATCAGCAAACGTGATCAAAGTAGACTCCGCGCTTCAGCGCGTAGTCAATCAAATGCTTTTTAGTATTTGTCAAAGTTTACCTTATAACCCTACCCATTGGTAGGATTAAACATAACAGAGACCTAATACCTGCTGACCAATGACATCGCATTGGCCCTTTGTGGACGCAGCTTGAAGTCACAATGCATACACCCCAAATTTCAGTTTATCGTTATCATGACCGGCTTACCCACCATGAACTCTCTTCTCTTTTTTGACGGGATAAACGGTATATGTCATAAACATGCAAGATGCTTCTTTCTTTAAAGCAGTAAAACTTTGACTTTGTTAGAATAAGACATTTAATATTGTCATTTTGCTTCCCTCGATTCTAAGTAAAAGATAAACTGAAGATCAAAATGATTGTCAATATTAACTTCGTTGAAATAGTAACGACGCACTTTTTCTTCATATATCTGTGATCGTATGCAGACGTTACTCATTATAAAAAACATAAACGTTGGATAACAATACACAATGTATTATTGTCAGTGTTTTCTTTATTATGGGATAATCAGGTTGTTTACGCATTACGGAGGTAATATTTATAAAAAACTTTAGGATATTCAAAGTCATATTAGTTTGTTAAGCACAGGTCGAATCGGCAGCACCTGGAACTGTAGATTATAAATATGAAGAATTAGTTTTACATACATAAAAATAATATACATAGTTATTAATCGTCAATTTCAGTGTTTGGTCTTATTTTATTCAAGAATGGTCGTAGAAAATATATTTTCACGAGTGGCGTGTGCACTGAAATCGATAGATTTTCTTATTTCATGCATATTTTGTCTTAAAACTTTATTTTGTTTAATTATTACCTCCCTTGGAACCTAGACTGAGAGTGATAACCTGAGTTAACTGGTATTTCTCACTATCTCACTCAAAAGCATAATTTTTTTTTTCATTATTTCTAATTGCTTTGTATAACATTGTTTCTTTAAAACCAATTATCCTAATAGTTTCAAATCTTTCTTTTTTTATGGTTTCTTTTTATAACGAATGTTGATTTTGAGAACTCTTTCTGCTATATGATTGAATATCTACATGGAAATAATGCGCAATATTATGCGATGTTGTTTAGATAGTTGCTGAATAGAGCATTCAAACAATAAATCTTTTCTTTTTAGTCTTTATTAAAAATTAATGGCTTTAATGCATAAGGTTACATACGATTTCGGTTACAAGCATAACCAAATCCGCCCCCCCCCCCCCCTGACTGCTGAAGTTCTACAAGTAGTTTTTCTTTAGGGCAATTTGTTTATCTTTTCCCGGGGATTAGCAAACAGGGTTTCTAATCTGTGAGAACTTCCTGATAAGCAGCCTGTTCTGCTTACTCTTTTACGGTCTGTATAAATTATCCAAACACTTTAGACTATATCAGACTTAAATTAAGCAGATATTTAGCTTTTGTTCTTAAGAACACGTTGAAAATGCAATTATTCTTAGCTAAATATAACAAAAAAGTTGAAAACACATTATTACGGAAAGCCAAGATAACATCGGAAAGGAATATATATTTAACTAAAATGATTAATAAAGGGGGACATGTGGAGTAAATCTGTGGGCTAAAAAGTTTTCATAAAACCCCATTTGTTTTATATAACCCCGACTGTTTTATATAACCACATCTGATTTAATATAACACAATCTGCTTTTATAACAAATATTTTAATTTAAGGTTTATGTAGTATTCTAAATAATTACACCATTATGACTATGAAAGAGATGGTGCAGTTGCCAAGTTGATACTGTTGCTGACAAACATCTTCTCGGTACCTAACATTTTTCAAATTGATGGCTTTTATGTGTAGAAAGGCATCTTTGTCAACATTATACGTTTTCCTTCAAAATCTAGGAAATGTTTAAATTTGTCTCCCAGAGTGGTGCGCAGGTCATACGGCGCCAGCGGTCCTGAAAGATGAAGACAACACCAGCATCAAGAGAGGATGCCTTGTTCGATTAAACACTCTTGCACACTACAATGTGCCAGACAAGGCAAATATGGCCCTAGTTGATCCTAAGACACTGGACCAGGAGGATTACAGTATAATATTTATTTCTCTCTTTTCGTTTTCTAAACCACATTCTTGAAAATGATCATACACGTTTATGTAAAACATTAATCGGAAGGATAATCTTTATTGATCCAAACAATATGTTGGTTTTACTGGAAAGTTGGTTATTTCCGAATGTTAAACACATTTAGGAGTATAAGATATTAATTTAACCAAAAAGATTAAAAAACAACAAACAGTGGTTTTAAATATTTAACTTGCTTGACTTAAATAGTGGAACGTATTAAAAGATTAAAACTTTAACGTAAATAAATATTCCCACTCGTCAATATGATTCGTTTGTAGAGAGACAAACTAGCACGGTCTGGCAAGATATATTACCGTGCATTAGTTGTTTTTTCTCGATATGTTCTTGTTGACTGCCGTTATTATTCAACTCTGTAAGGCGTCTGAATAACTTTTGTATGTAGTTTAAACTCATAAACAAGGGCTCGTTTGACATAACCATTTCTATATGTTTTCCAGTGAACATCAAACTTGACTTCCCAGGTCAGACCAAAGACACAACAAAGCTCATTCGTGGAGCTAGTGAAGATGTAGAGAATCCAGATGATTCTACTAAATGGCACCTGGTTAGTACGCGATGTCTCAACTAAGAGACTACCAGTGGTTTTGAGGGGGAAAATATATTTCTTTTGAGTAGATTTTATTGTCATTTCCAATTGTTTTATATTGTTTCTGCATGATTATTGTAATCTTAACTTTTGAAAATAATTGTTAAGAATCAATTTTATAGCAGACTTAGTGGTCTCTCAGCGAAGCTTTGTTCTATATATGTGCCTTACTACCACGCCCCAAGAACTTGACATATCTGCGTATGTCTTATCCAATTACTTCGTTAGTTTGAACTTTGTAAATGATAACTGTAACCATTTTACTTATTTAAAATGCAGACTGTACGTTGCTAAACAACATAATCGCGTTTTAATAACCTTGTCGATTGAAATAATAGTATTCGCCTTTATTCTGTTTTCTTGTATCTTACTTGTTGTTTTTAATACATAGACATAATCATTTACACCACTGGCTTGACTCAGAAGCCCCGCGTTTGTAAACAACTTTGATAATATTGCTAATCTTGTGCAATCAAAATTTGCCCCAGGTTAAGCCAGAGGAGGACGAGACTGAGCAGAGGGAGAGATCGGCCATTGATGAACTTTATCTGAACAAACTCTTCACAACCAAGGTATCCAACAAGTTATCTTTATATATATATGTATGTATGTATGTGTGTGTGTGTGTGTGTGTGTGTGTGTGTGTGTGTGTGTGTGTGTGTGTGTGTGTGTGTGTGTGTGTGTGTGTGTGTGTAGATAGATAGATAGATAGATAGATAGATAGAGAAAGAGAGAGAGAGAGATAGATAGATAGATAGATATATATAGATATATATATATAATATATATATATAATATATATATATAGAGAGAGAGAAGAGGAGAGAGAGAGAGAGAGAAGAGAGAGAGAGAGAGAGAGAGAGAGAGAGAGAGAGAGAGAGAGAGATAGAATGATAGATAGATAGATAGATAGATAGATAGATAGATAGATAGATAGACAGACAGACAGACAGACAGACAGACAGACAGACAGACAGACAGATAGACAGATAGACAGATAGATAGATAGAGAGAGAGAGAGAGAGAGAGAGAGAGAGAGAGAGAGAGAGAGAGAGAGATAGATAGATAGATAGATAGATAGATAGATAGATAGATAGATAGATAGATAGATAGATAGATAGATAGATAGAGAGAGAGAAAGAGAGAGAGAAAGATAGATAGATATATAGATAGATAGATAGATAGAGTGAGAGAGAGAGACAGACAGACAGACAGAAACAGAGAGAGACCGTTGTTATGTGACAATGCTTATTGTGAGTTTATGTTACTAAATGCAACAACATTTTGAAACCAACAAGTGCAAAGTATTTCACTATTTCCACCTTAAATGATAGTTTGGCTCCATCAATTAAGGACGATTTGAAATACGCTGACCAGTACTAAAACCTGTCTAAATATCCTATACATTTCAAACCTCGAACCTTTTAAACTTGTTTCTGACAAAAGAATTTGCCTTCCGATGAGATTATGGCTTTAACAACAATGTGCTACATGAATACACTATACTACATTTTAATGTGGACAAATTTGGAAAATCAAGGCCACTTTTCTAAGGAATGTGTATAAGAAAGTGTTGTTAAATTAGTATTTACAGTATATTCCGTCCTAGAACCATATTCATACGAGTTTTTGCGATTGTGACTCTGGGTCGTTAGATGATAATTTACCTCATGATCTTTATTATACCCCCACCACAAAATGTGTGTGGGGTGGGGGTGGGGTAGGGGGGGCTATAATGGATTCGCTTTGTCGCGTCCGTCGTCCGTCCGTCCGTCGGTCCGTCCGTCCGTCCGTCTCCATTATCGTGTCCGCTCTATAAATCCTATACCAATTGAAGGATTTTCTTCGAACCTGGCTAAAATGTTCACCTCAACAAGGGGATGTGCAGAACGCTTATTGCCCATGTGTCAGCTCAAGGTCAAGGTCACAATTGAAGGTCAAATATCAAACAATAAAATATTAGACATTATGTCTTGTCCGCTCTGTAAGTCCTACATTAATTGAAATATATTCTTTAATCTTGGCTCAAATGTTCACCTCAACAAGGGGATGTGCAGAACCCATGTTACTTCTTTGTCGGCTTAAGGTCAAGGTCACACTTGAAGGTAAAAAATTAGAAATTAGAAGATATTCTTAAATTTTAACATGTATTTGAATATTTCTGAAACTAGAAAAAGTATTTGCTTGAAACTTAATATATATATGAAGTGTCAAAGTTAGGATATGCAGGTCAAGTTGCATAAATCTGTATTGCATTTTGACAAAGATATGCCCCTTTTAAGTCTTCAAATTTACATACAATCAAGTATTAGACAATATGTCGTGTCCGCTCTATAAATTCTATACTAATGGAAGAATTTTCTTCAAACTTTACTCAAATGTTCAACTCAACAAGGTTATGTGCAGAACCCATGTTACCTTTGTGCCGGCTTAAGGTCAAGGTCACATTGAAGGTCAAAATTGACTTAGAAAATATTCTTAAATTTTAACATGTACTTAAAAATTTTGAAATTAGCACAGGTATTTGCTTAAAGCTTATATATGATATATGACGTATCACAAGTAACATATGCAGGTCAAGTTTCATAACTCTGTATTACATTTTGACAAAGTTATGCCCCTTTTTAAGTCTTTTAATTTACTTACAATCAATACTAGACAATATGTCGTGTCTGCCCTATAAATTCTATACTAATGTAATGATTTTCTTCAAACTTAACTCAAATGTTCACCCCAACTGGGCAATGTGCAGAACCCATCTTACCCTTGTACCAGCTTTGTCAAGGACATTGGTGGGGGAATGAATCGTATTCAGCGATAGTTCTAGTTAGGACTGGTGACATATTGTGCTTCCTTCATAAATGAAATGAAATTATAAAATATAACTTTTTTGAAGGTTAACCGCATAGCATAGTTAATGTTTTTAATATCATAATGAACATTATGTTTCACTTTTCTTAAGCAATCCATCAACGAATACCTGACCACACTGTTTGACCACATCCTGGACAGTGAGCTTTGTCCCCCGCCAGCGAAGTTCATCTGTGACTATATGGACATATTAGCAAACAAGTTCAAAATTGATGAAAACACACTGTTTGCCTGGAAGTCTCATAGGTAAAAATGCCTTTTCACAAAAAAGAACAATTTTGTCATATATATCGCATTAATGACATGTAAATATCTATCCAAACGGGTGTTAAGGTAGTGTTCAATTAGTACAAACACAAACGGTTAACTACAATCGGAACTATGACGTTAGAAATGTCTCAAAATTCTAAGCAAAATATTTCTTATATTTAGTTACGCAGCCCGCGTTTGGGGTCGTATGATCCGCCAGCCGAACCAGCTGTTTGATGTCAATGTGCCCCAGTATGTGGAGGACAGTCTCGACGTAATCGCACAGGTCCTGGAAGATAGCCTGGCTCCGAGTGCACCAAAGCTATCAAAGGTAAAGTGATAACTATCTGTAATTTACACCTTATGCGCCATGGCTGTTTTTGTAGTCTTTTGTCCAGTCCATTTTTGAACAAACATCACTGCAACATATACAAAACTTTAAATTAATTGTGAAAAAGTTGCATAATGTATTTGGAAGTACGTGCACGTTCAAGTATGTTAATATTTTGTGTTCAAGGATTGCCCAGGTCAGAAGCAAGTGTTCTACAGCGAGGTACAGAGATACAGAGAGAAAGCTAAGGGGTTCCAAGAGGGCCTACAGGCTAAAGGAGAACAATCCAATGTTCTTACTGAATTCCTCGGAGATTTAAATAAAGTAAGTTGGTGGATTGCTGATTAGTTAAGTCGATGAATTTTAATATACAATATATGTCTGGTAGTTGAAAGTTTAAGCATTCGTTACCTTTTTACTAATTTTAAAGTTTGTAATGTTTGTAAGTAAACAATCTTATTAAGACATTTAAAATTTAAATTATCTGCTTTGGATTAATTACAGATGCAGCAGCAACAACAGAGTTTTAACAAGATGGCTTACCTTCAAAAACTCTACGATCAGCTGTCACCATATCTTGATGAGGTTGGTTTAAGTTGTCTGAACAAGGCATCTAACGTTATTTATATATGTTTTATTATAAATATCAGAAAAAACAGAATGTGGTTATTAGTCAGCGGCTCGAATCAGAGATTTTTTAAACGCTATCCCAGCTTAACTAACCAAAGTTTATATAATTCTTCCAGCCAGTAGTCGTATGCAATTCTGTAAGCATTTTAAGAAAATACTATGACGAATATTTCGGAATTTATTTAAAAAAACATCACAAGGTCGTGTGTGCTTCTGAATTCCAAATGTTAAACATGTCCAAGCTTTAATGAGCTATTTAAAGAGATTCACAGTACAAAAAATGCAGGGAACAAGATAACCAAAGAAAAATAACTCTTCATAAACTTTGTCCTTGATGCTTTATCAAAATTAAGAAAAATCTTAAGGAATTACATATTTGCCCTGTACCAATACACTGTACTCACTATAGCTGGTACGGTGCAAATATGCTAAACACTTATTTTTGACAAAGCCCAGTAGACGATAAGGAGCCATTTGTTTATTTATGGTTCTTTAATTCAAGATCATTTATTTGTTTGTGTTATTGTGGCACTCTGGTATATATTGTTATGTAATTTAGTCAAATTGTTTTTAGACTAAACACATTTTACCTGTTTTAGATTGTCGATGGTCTGGCTGCTAATACAGATACCAAAAACCTTGAACTGGATAAGAAAATGCGAGAAGTGATTGACATGCTAAAATGAGAAGAAATTGGGGAAAGTGACATCAATATATGATCCAACGATGCTATAAAATGTTATTATTGAACACATGGAATTGCGTAACCTATATTATTATTAACAGTGTAAAGTCATTACATGGGTTACTGATGCATTAAACAAAGGCAAACAATGAAAAACTAAAAACTACATGTTTCACCAGATATGTATGTTTTTTATCTTTTAAGAAATGCGTAAAACGCGAGTCTGTTTTGAAATACAGAGACAGTTTATGTTTTATAATTCTTGCCCTATCCAATGGACACATACTTGTTTTTTAAGTATTATTTTGTTGATGAAACGTTTAATGACACTTAATCTTCACTTCGAGCTTATTTTAGTTGTATTGAAACTATTTTGATAACAGTAATGTTTTTTTTTAAATTGACTATTTTATTACTTAATTAAATATTTAATATCTATTTTCTAAGATTCTTTCATAAATAGTATACAACATTACATATATCCATATTTACATATTAATTGTTTGATACTCTTTGTAATGTAAATAGAAATAATTATTTTCTGTTTTAATACTTTTAAGACTGCTAGATAAACATGTTTAAGTGTCATATTTGTTTACTGTTTTTATTAGTTTTAATAAGGTAAAATGACAAAGTGCTATGATCATTGCAACATTTACGAAAATTTTAAAAGACACAGGACAAACGTATTCACATACAAGTCATATGTAAAATTAAGAACAAAACAGAGACGCTTCATTATACAAATAAAGCAAACCCAAAAGTTACCGCCTTGAAACGGTCAGTCGGTAAATGGGACCGACGGGGATGCTTAAAGGTGGTATCCGACAGTTCTGACCAAAAATCTATTCCTTAATTAATAAAGTAAATTATTGTTACCAGAGCAGAAATGCTGCTTATTGATGCCCCACACCATACGAAAAGTGAAGCATCAAGCCATAATCGTCATTACAAAAATGTATTTCTTATCTTAGCCACGCTGCACACTTAGCTATTTTTAAACTAAGAAAAACACATGACCACTTACATTTAAGCCCATCCAGGTAATCTGCTCTGACTCGATGTCTATTTTAGCAGTTATCCCTATTGTTCTTATTTATTGATTTGAAGCCAACGAACATTTTGTGTGGGGATTAACGAGTTTTTCTGCATTCAAATTGAGATACGGTTTAAAATCGCTTTGGCTTAGGCTAAATTGTTTTTTCTACTGTAATTATGCATAAATTCCCCAAAGGTCACATATTGTTACATATATTTGATAAAGGCAAACTGTCTGATACCAACTTAAAGCATGCTTATGTTTCAAATAATTGTCATTATAGGAAGTACATAATGTTACATTTTATCTAAGCCAAATGTTAATTGTGAGCAAGATAATCATATGTATTGTGTATGTGTTGAAAGTGATTATAAAATTCAACTTATGAATCTGAATTCATAATTTATTTTTGCACACAAGGGTTATCGGGAAAAATGTATTTTGCACACATATAAACATCACGTTTTGGTATTCACAAATGTAACATCTTATTAAAATGAACATTTTATTGAAAGTGTTTTCTTTAAAAAATCAAAGGATTTTATCAATTAATGTGTTGTGCTGTGTTAAGGCACTGCTGTTGTTTTTACAGCATCACCAAAGGCTGCGGTCAATTTCATAACATGCATCGAGTGATAAATGTATATATGTACAGTTTGCTGTGCGAAATGATAATTTAGATGTCTTTTCGTACTTTAAAGCATGTTTTAGAAGTGTTTTTATAACATTTTATAACGGTTTTTATGATGTTATACCATGGATGTAAACTTTCATATTAATCTGACTGAGGGAGCGTACATAGTTTCACCTTCTCTGTACAAGTTTAAAATGGTCAGTAGTTAAAAAAATTAAATTTAAAAATTACAAAATAAAGCAACAGCTAAAGATGCTATAGAAAGTAAAAAAATCTTCAAGTTTGTACAATTTGTACCCTTGACCTCTGATACTGCAGTCCAGTGCTGCTGAGTGTAGATTTATGTTTTATGTAGATTTATCGTGTAATTATACACGATAACTGGCCCTTTATATACATATAGGTTTTCAACATGACTTATGCTATGATTTTACTGGCGTAAACTGGCTTTCTGCGATTTGATTTAAGTCAGGGCCAAGGTGGGTTGATTTTTTTTTCAAATCTTCTCTGCCATTTATTTCTTGTGTTAAACATTTAACACCGTTTACCTGGAGGTCGTTTAGCTGTAATCAATTGGCGGCAACGAATTAAAATTGAAATCTTGTTTAGATTCTTGTTTTGTGTCTTAACTTTTATGTGATTACGTATTTTCTACATTTGGAGGTCTTTTTCAACTAACTATCACCTCTGTCACGTCAGTTTATTCAGTCAGTGCAAAACAAGTCTCTTGTTAACTGTTGCCCTTTTTTACCCACACGATATATACTATCTGTGACAACGCTTGAAAGGACGTGACTAAGGTACGACTTAAATATGGGCGGGGGCGTACAAAATTGCCAATACAGCAGTCAAACCGTCGATTTTTTCAATAAGAATATAAAACGCAAACCCACCCTTACATTCATTACCAAACTTCACATGTTACCTGCGGTCAGTAGAAAGAGATAAATAATTTACTGGTGATTAATAAACATGAACAATTTGCTCTGTCTTTAAATTTTTGTTTTGCATAAATGATTTACGTACATTTTTATTTTATGGTGTGTTCAAATCTCTTTCAGGCAGATCATTTTGTTAAAAGGGGGCACGCATTTCATCCTTGCCTTTATTCAAACTGTCCTTAAAGTAAACAAGAGGATGCACCAGGAAACAGTAAAGTGAAAAGAATCTACTTGAAAATCGACATTTTCCTCCTTGCTTCATACAGGTGAAGCCGCCGTATTAAATAGGTCAGTGCGTGTGACATCATTAATCCACATCTCACTACGGTGAAATGTTTGTTTTTAGTTTAAAATAGCAGTAATATTGGTAAAAATACTCCAAAATGCATTACTATTAAATAAACGGTACCGATCACTGAACATTGTGTATATTGTTAAATCACTGGAAGACGCGATCCATAATTGAGATGATTATCTGGCCATCATTGTCTGGCGCCCCTAAACGACTTGTTACTAAATTGATACATTAGATGTTTTGGTATTCACAAAATAACATCATAAACGTTTTATTAAAAGTATATTCTATGTTTAAGAACCATTATTTGAATCATTATTTGAGTGATCCACGTCAATATTTTATTGTTGAGTTCTTGTTTTCTGAATAAAGATTTGCAGAATAGCATTTGCTTTTTTATACACGTTTATTATTATAACATGTCATTTGTCGTTTGAAAAGTTTTCTTAGTCTTAGACTAACATTTATTTGTAAATACATGATTATATCCTATTATAACTATATTTTGCATTTGTGTATTGCCTACAAACGTATGCCATATTCGTACATTCTTTTTATGTGATTTCTCTTCTGCGAAAGTTCTTTTTGACATTATAAATAAACGTATTTATGTTATGTTTGACACGTTTTTCTAACTTTTGTCTACAGAAACCATTATAAAACGTGTTTTTAGTTGGGCTTTTTACAACGCGGTTAGCAAAGGCATTGCATGTTTTTAGTTATTTGACAAGTTTAGTGTGTTGCAGTATGTAACAACGATATTTACAATACTGTTTTCGATTAAATGCAAGAGAAGAATACGTTGCCGAGTGGTAGAGTCACTGACTTGTAACTTCCCTGGCCGCGTTGGTTTGAGTTTCTGTCAGGGCGGAGGGATTAATGTGGTACGGTCTTCCAGATGACATGCGGTGTGTCGATGGTTATACAAAGAACTTTGTGTGGGGTCTTTCTTCTGTTAAAAGATTCACATACAGTGTTATTTATAAAACTATTTCTTACACTTCTTGGCAGTATAAAGCTTTGCCATATATTTACTTGTTTATGTATGGGGGCGAGGGTGGTCTGCAGGAAAATTCCCTTTTATCGTCAATGAAAAGCAAGTTTAACATCTTTTAAAATTTAAAGTCTGGGTATACAAGTCATGGCTAAAATAGGCGTTTGTTCAAATGATTAATATAAACATAACTTACGTGTGTGTCAGTTTACAAGGATGTACAGAAAAAGTCGGGGATAATAATGCAAATCGCATTAGATATCATGCTTTCATTAGATTAGGTGGGTCTTTTCTTTATTGCACTTGTAAGGTGATACTTTTCCTTATAGAGTAAAAAATAAGGAAAATACAGAGTTTCCTTACTCTAAGTAAACAATATTTTCTCTAGACCGTTGCATCTTGTAAATAGGGTAATTTTATTACTCCTTTTCATACGGGCACACTTAACGCTAGTTTTACACCCTTAATTTTAATTATAAAGTTAGGGAGCAAACATAGAAAAAGAGATGGAGAGGGAGAGAGAGAGAGAGAGAGAGAGAGAGAGAGAGAGAAGAAAAAGAGACAAAACAGACAGAAAGACAGACAAACAGGTGGCCAAAACAAGCCGGCAATTAGGCAGGAGCAAAAGCAAGATGCAGACAATCAAAAAGGCTGCTAGGTAGATAGACAGGCATGCAGTCAGACAGGCACAAATGACAACCGACATGTACATCAGGCAGGTAGGCAGAAAAGAAGGCGGAACAACAGGCATACATGCATACATACATACGCACGCAGACAGACAACCGGTTTTCGTCCTGCAGAAGGACGGAAAGACGGGCGGACTGGCGCTTGTTCTAGTCATGCAGGCAGCAAGCAGGCTGACAGACAGACAGACGTACGGACGGATGGACGGATTGACGGACAGGCAGACAGACACATACCACACACGAACACACACTCACACGCACACACACAGACACCCAGACAGATACATAAACAATAATAAGCTTACTAGTTTATAGGTAGGAGAGTAGAAGATGAATCAATTATCCAAATTCACGTTTATTCTGTACTTTAACTTTTTGTTTATATAATACTAATAATACTCCAGAATCTTGCAAACCCTTGGAAACGATATTCTCAAATAATATTTTCGATAGCACTTCCATGTATTGTTATTATTTCTCTATATGTCTTCGAAGAAATAAACATAAAACTTATTTTTGTCATAGTGACTCAAACATGTTTAAAGCTGCGTTATCTTATATCGTGTACAAAGAGGCGTCCCAGGCCCAGAGGTTTGTTCGTTTATCCTCACCTCATGGGTTCGAAGACCGGAGCAAACACTGCATCGTCTTCCTGCTGACCTGCAGTTCGACAGATGGATCAGACTTTTTATTGGGGTCTTTCTCAACAACAAAAACACGCTTGATGTCCCTATTATTCACGTAATTGTGGCACAACGGTGTATATTAAAAGAATATATTAAACAAAAACATAACTATATATTTATATCACAAAGGAAACCACACTTAAAAACAATAAGTTCTTGCAAACAATGGTGGTGAACGTCACCATGTAAACATTTCAAGACAAAATACGGTTTGTCAAAAAAGCGCGATCAGGTCGATTTTCACTTTTAGTAGCAACTCATTTCTATGATTTAATTGTATTCCTAAATAAAATGTTACCAATATTGTTATTGTGTTTAAATGTTCAAGCTATGCCCAACAGTTAATAGTTTCACCTGATGTTTGTCGTTTATTAAAAATAACACTTTCAGCATGGTTATGAAAACTGATCGCCAGTTTAAATTCTAAAGTTAGGTTAAGTGTGTGTTTAAACAAAATATGAGAACGAGGAAAAATCTTTTCAGAAAATATAATTGCGTTAACCGGGTGCAATCGGTTGAGAATGAATAAATGTTTTGGTGCGTGCGCGCCTTATTTCCTCTTACTGTGAAATGAGAAAACGACGAATCGAAAAGAAAAAAACAATAAGGAAAATATCTATCTATCTATCTATCTATCTATCTATCTATCTATCTATCTATCTATCTATCTATCTATCTATCTATCTATACAAAGCTCACCCATCCATCCATCTATCCATCCATCCATCCATCTATCCATCCATCCATAAACCCATCCACCCATCCATCCATCTATCCCTCCATCCCTCCCTCCCTCCATCCATTCATCCATCCATCCATCAATCCATCCATCCATCTATCTATCTATACTGCTTATTTCTTATGTCCGGTTTGATAATTACATTTATGATCACGTTTAAAAAATTCAGTATTTTTTTGGAGATAGTGTATAGTTATAATTAAATGCGTAACAGCGGTACAGAAACGTTGTTTGTCCAAATGAAGGTAGAAAATGTAGAAAAGCTTTCAGAGGGTGCACCAATTTAATTGAGATTTAATATTCCTTGCTATCAAATTGCATTGTAGCCCTGTTTTGTTGCAATGGGGGATACATGGTATGTCGAGGGAAATTTACTGACTTGTTTTAAATACAGGTAGACAGTCCTCTTTCGCCGAAAAGATAACTGCATAGACTTCTTATAAATAAGGGCTTTTCACTCGATGCAGGATTTAATAAGGATGCAAACGTAGACAAGCACACATTGGATTAAATCTACGTAGAAAGCAAAAGTAAGTAAAGACATTTTAACAATTCTTTGATATATTGCATATGACATTTATGTGTAAGCTTTTTTAAGTGATTTCCAATCATAAAATAGAACTAAATTTTACGTGTCATATTTTTAAGTTTTTTAGGATAACAGACGATTCATTTTCGAGAATCAATTTTTATTACCTATTTTTAGTCAACCATGGCTTTGGTATTTTCATTATTTTAATCTCCTGAAAAATTTACTGACTCCAAACTTTGCCTCCTTATTAAATAACTTTCAATTATTTACAAATGTAAATCACTTTATTATCGAAAACTATACACGATTATATGATATAAGCACATAAAGAATCTAACGTTTAATGGCAATCTAATTGTTTATAAAAGAAAGAGAATGTTGAAGTTCTTGTTTTCTTGAAAAAAAATGTCGAGCTATTTTCTCCGATCAATCAATATATCTCTTTAACTTAGATCGTACGTGTTTATTTCAGTGACGAATGAAGTATAAAGTATTAAATATGTTTCACAAAAGTGTAAACTGTGTTCGCACACGACAGATATTATTTAAAAAAAATATTGACATGTACTGAACCAGTCAAGTGTTACAAGATTTTCATTACAGAATTCAGAGTTGAAATAATTCAAATGAAATTGTATTTTATTAAGTAAATATTGATAATAAAAAAATCTGTTCTACTTTTCATTTTGCCGTCCTAAACGGTCTTCTGGATGACATCCGTTTTCAATAAACTTATCGTCTATTATCATCGAGAAAGCTGTTATCATTTCGTGTATTTATTGTATTAATAATATCCAATCAAAGTCTTTGATAGCGGGCAAATAAAAACGTTTATCCTGATTAACTTTGTTTCCGTGTACATGTATTTCATATAAACCTTTACCTTTTTCTAGGGCATTCAAAGATGGGTTGCGGACTTACATTCATTTCCTTCAAACTTGTGGTCATATTCTTAGAGTTTACCTGCCAATCTGTTAAGGCGGCACCAAATACTCAGCTTGAACGAATCATTGACTACGATCAATTGAGGAATGTTGTGTTTTTAAAATCAGAGGACATAATTTTAGCAGGAGACAGAATGTTACATAAACTTGGAGATGACTTATCAGTCAAACAGGAGAAGTCCATGTGTGATCGTGATTGTGAAAATATAAACAAGATCTGTCTTGCTAGAGAGGAACATGGTGATTTTATTATATGCGGTACTAGAAATGATGGGTTTTGTGAAATGCGCTTTGTTGCAAATCTGTCTGAGGTGTCTACAAACGATTCTGCCAAAACATTGCCAAACATTCTCAACCAGAAACTTATTCATTCGGCGGCTTTTATTAACAATAACAGCAAAATGGTTTTAGGCTACAATACGACAGATAATTGGAATGTCACTTACAAAATCACAGACATAGAGCTCAGTAGTTTGTCTCCTGGTGAAGAAGTCTCTTTGGAATTGGAACCATTAAATACTACAGAGCCTCTCATATATTTCAAAAAGGTATTACCGAATATATCACATCAGAAAAAAAGTTATTTTCTAATCCATGAAAGAAGTGGAACCAATTACTATTCGAAAATGGTGATAAAGTGTGAATCACGCTTCACCAAAGTAAACATAAATTGCATACATGACAACAAGAACTACAACTTGATCCAAGATGCTGATATTTTCGACACGGGGACCTCAGCTGGGATGGTCTTTGTAGGAGCCTTTGTGTCTTCTGATGACCCACTATCTTTATCTGGAGACAGTGTTGTCTGTATCCAGAAACTCAACTTGAAAGATCAACAAATGCAAACGGTGAGTTGTATACTAATATCTACTTTATTTGATCTCCTATTTCTTTGATGTTGTTGTTTTCAACGTTTCAACTTTTTGTCGAGTCAAATAAGATGGATGTAGCTAAATGAACACAGCTAGATTTGTATGTTAGCTTATTTCATTACAATAAATGGCTTCACATGCACACAGTGTAAAATTATAATTCATTTAATTACAAGATAATAATTAAAACCGTGTAATGGGTTTAATATTGTATTAATGGATTTAATACTAAATAGAACTAAAAGGTTTATCTTTATCTTAAAATAAACTTTGCTAAGAAATAAATGGTCTTTTCATAATAATCAGGCAGCTGATGTTCTTCTGAACTCATCATATCTGCTTCCAAAGAGCGAAGGCTTCATAACTGCAATCAAATTGGACAATGGACCACTGACGAATATGTCTGTCGTTTATATTGGAACGTCAAAAGGGAGATTTATTCAGGTAATATTACAATTTATAATGTTCATTACAATAAACAATAGAAATTAACTGGCATAATTTTATTTTGGTACACTAAAGTGTAAGAGAAAACATTTTTCATGACAAATTGCTAAACATAATTATGTTTGTCTTCTTATTTCTTCTACAGCTTCCATCTGACATTTGAGGTCTAATATACATGTATGTTAACATATTCGTTTACAAAGAACTGACAAATGTGTAGCTGTTACCATGTCAATATTCAATACTTAAATTGCTTAAGATAACATGTCGAAACTCTCAAAGAAATTTTTGCGAATTTCAATCATCTGTAGGTGAGATGACTCTTCGTTATTGTATTATCTGGTTGCCAAGAACGCCCACCATTATTTTTATATTTTGTTCTGAAAATACAGACGATGTGACGTTATAGATAAACACATTTAATTTATTCAGTTTTAGAGCATCGTAATCTTTCTAATTATTATTTCCGTTGAATGATATGATTTGCAAAATTACTGTCAATAGGACATATTCACTCAAGTATGTCATTTTAGTGTTAGTGCCAATTTCTATATGTGTTGGAGTTCTTATATGACACGGTAATATATTTTCAGTAAACAGTCAATACAGTAACTTCTTGTCAATGTTAATAACGGACTTAAGGTTTCCACAATATAGATTTATTTGATTTTACTGTTTGAAACATATTTTAAATGAGTCATTTTGCTGGATTCTTCCTAAGTAAATCTTTCACAGAAACGTCTTAACAGCGTATACAGTATATGCTTGTGCACTATTTTTTCTTAATATTAATTAATGAAGAAGTCAAGCGTAATAACGGATTTAAAAATAATTTTGGAAAATTGTATGGAAAAATGTTGGCATGTTGTTTTAATATCTTTTATTATTGTTCTTTACCTTGAGTAAGTTTGCCAGTGCTGTCCTTTTTGCCATATCTATGTTCTTAAGTAAACTGGTATGCATTTTGCTGCAATATTCTTTGCATGGATCTCTGTGGTGAGTGGTTAACCTACATTATACACTGTTGAAACACTTCGGATAATTCAGGAATCAAATCTCGGATGTATGTAGGTAGTCGGATCACCTTGACCATTTCCCTAAATGGGACTGCTTTTGTGGCAAACGTCAAAACAAAGATGGCAGCTCGGATGACAGCTGACTACAGAACGATGCCTGTAAATGTAAATGTAATTTATTTGATACAACGTCTATTTCTACATAGATACAATCTATATATACAATAGCGTAGTACAATACAATTGAAACGAAAATGATTACATTATTAATATAGTAAAATACAAACTAAATAATAGCGTAAAATCAATACAAGTGAACAACAGCCTATAAAACACTGACGAATTCTTTAAATATCATAATACATGTAACAACAATGCTGTGAATGCCATACTTGAAAGCAGAACATAGACACACCTTAAAATAATTCGTAGAAGCGACTGAAAAAATGTGTTTTCAGATTCTTCTTAAAAGCGTTTACTGAAATAAATTGTTTACGTTATTTGGTAAATTGTTCCACAATCTTAGGCAGGCTGTCATGAAACTCCTATCACAAAAAGTAGACTTTTTGTTAAAAGGCACATTATACTGTATACATGATTCCTGTACATTGGACCTTAGACCTGGTCGACTAACGGACTTCTCAGACAATAGCTTAGTCAGATATTTTGGGGCATTTCCAGTGGTACAGTTATACATATATGTCAGCAGTTTGAAAGTGATTCTAGCCTTAATTGGGAGCCAATGTAGCTGAAACAAAGCATCTTTAGCACTGTCAAATTTTCTGTAGTTTAGAACTAGTTTTGCGCACATATTTTGTATCCTTTGTAATTTATGTATATCAGCGTCAGCAATACAATATAAGATGACATTACAATAGTCAAGAAGGAAGATAACTAATGATAATACTAGAGTCTCTGTTGCAGCTTTGGTGATGTACTTACTCTTAATACGTAAATAGTTTATCATGGTTGTACGACACTTACGTTTAACATGTTCCTTAAATGTTAATAATTCATCTAAAAATGCACCAAGGTATCTGATAACCCTTTCCCTATTTACATTATCACCTGCAATGTTAAAAAAAACTTCTGTTGAACATTTAGATAGCATTTGTCTACTGCCAAACATAATAAATTCCGTTTTAGAAGAGTTCATTTAGGTTATTTTGGTTCATCCAATCGTTTATTGTAATAGCGCACTGTTCTAGTTCATTAATGTTCTGTAATTCTAATTCTGGTGTTGTTGGTTGAAAGCGTTTATGGGCAATATGGTCATCAGCAAATCCATAGAGAGAGATTGAAGGCGGTATTGCATCAAATAAAGTTACGGCATAAGACAAGTATAACCAGGGCCCAAGTCAACTTCCCTGTGAAACACTTCACTCCAATGATCGCGCCGAGGACAGAGCGGAGTTAATGCTACGTGGTCGTAGGTACGAATCCATCCAGGCTTGGGCAGTTTCACGTACCCCGTATTGGTTTTCTAGGACGCTTAGAAGAATGTCATGGTCTACCGTATCAAAGGCAGCACTAAGGTCAAGCGCTATCATGGCCGTCACCTCCTTATTCTCCATACCAGCTTAAATATCGTTCACCAGTCGGAGTAGTGCTGACTCGCATGAATGGAAGCGTCTGTAGGCTGATTGGTTCTTGGGAAGAAGATCATGAGCTTCCATGTGAGCGTTTAACCTCAAGAGCACGGCCTTCTCAATCAGTTTGGATAAGAATGACAAGTTACTCACTGGCCTATAATTTGAAAGTACCAACTCCAGTCCAGTTTACTTCAAATCTATATCATCCAACTTCAATTGTAGACACGCAGATGTGTTATTGTTTATGTTTTGTGCGAACTACATTTTAGGCATATTTTTCTTCCGTCTTCCGGCGAACAAAACGATCGTGATTTCTTTAGGTATCATTGCACCAGAGACATCCGAGGGATGATTGTCCCGAGGACGGAATTAACCGAGGAGCTGCGATTGCATTATACAGACCTAGAGATACGCTTTTTCTGTAATTGGCGCCCCTCTGGAGAGCAGTGCCTCTTATGGAATACACTTTTAATGGACAATATTGTAGCTGACAAGAAACAGGAAATCACAGCTGCTCTGTGAGACTTTTTAAAGAGAAAAGAACTGAGTATTCCGTTGTTAACATTGTAGCTTCCAATCATAATGTGTAGCTTGCAATTATAAAAAATAGCTTCATAGGAATTCGCAGCTGTTTGGCGAAGAATTGTTTAACAAAAGAAACAAAACCAATAGTGGCAATGCAGCTTGTAATTACAGATGTAGCAGAGAAAAACGAAAACTTAATGCTGTCAAGTTTTATGTAATTAATCGACAGTATAAAAGAGTGTTTAGTTCCCAGGATAATTATCTTCTTGTTTAAAGCGCATGCTCTCTCTGGCGCCTTGGATGTCTCACATCCTAGCTCTTTCTGTACTGATTTGGTATGTTTTCTTTCTTTAGTGTTGACAAATAATGGAAGTTTTTCTAACTGTAGATCAAAGCGATTTACAGACGCATCTTTACCCAATATGTGCAAGATTAAGCCACGTGGTTAACGAGTTACATAGAACACGTGCTTGTTGTGATACCTTGTGTAAACACTTGACGTATGAGTGATTATAAACTGCCATAGTAATATTTGGAAAATTATATACATAATGTTGAACAGTCCATTATACAAGATATATGGCTATAGACGCGAGTTTAATAGCATACAGAAACCACCACCACAACTTCACTTTTAAGCAACAATTAATATAAATATTCCACATGTTATTTCAAAATATAAGTATTTCACAGGTTATTTTTAAAATACTCAGATAATTACCGGGGCGAATATTCTGTTTATAACATGCTTATGTCGTCTTTAAACTTTATTTTAATATATTTAAATTATTAACTCCGCTGGGACCTTATCATTTCATTGTTGGCCAGAGAGAAAAAATAAGGTTATTTACACTGGTATTTCTCAATCTTTAACTCACAAAAGCTTGACAATATACTGTGTTACTGAGAGGTTTTGCTATACAATTATTATATTGTTATTAATTGTATGAATTTATGTTTGAATAATTATGTGGCCCGTTAGTATTGTACCGAAAGTATTGTTAATAAATTAGGTTAATTATTATCTGCTTATATATGTTGAAAGTAGCTCTTTTAGTCGCTAAGTAAATAAAATTGTTTTACTCGACTTTGCTTGCAGTTGAAAATAGATGATGTAGGTTTTTGACGACACTTTCTTGTCAACAGGTGGAAATGTACACTTTTATGTCATTGAATTTATTTTTTAGACCTATTTGACTTCACTGGGAGAACCATTACAAAGTTTTTCTAGCAGAGTTGTGCAGGAAGGGTCACCAGTGGTGACCATAAAATCACACAATAATGGAAATGGAACTTATGTTGTCACTGGAAAAAAGGTACAGTATACATGCTTTAAAAAATCATCAATGAGCTAACTATTCAATTTCATTAAATAGTTTGCTTTTGAGCTAAAAATTCATATAAGTAAATTTTTCTTGCCCTTTCAGTTTAGTTGAAAGCAAACCTTACAATTATCAATTAAATGGTATTTTTGGGGGGCATTTACCATACAATACAAAATGTAACAGGCATAAAAATAAGGAATAAAAACACTGGAATTATACATAGTTCATAAATATGTGTCAAAACAGTATAAAACAAATTTGGTTCTTTCCTGGGTTTATCTTTCTTCCACCAATATTCTCCAATGTTAAGGAGGCAGTTTCTACTTTGAGCAGATATAGTGCTTCAGTGTGCATTACATGCCGTGATCCTCAGACATGACACCCATTCATATTATCCTGACACCGACCAGACGTGAAATTAGCCTTTCATTTGTAGCGTGTTAGCAAGGTATCTTTACCAGTTCTGTTGCGAGGAATTTAGTTAAAGATTATAAAAAGTAACTGTACCCCTGCGTAAGTTACACGTTATTTTCAGAGGACCAACTATATATTTTAGAGAGTTTATTTCCTTTGCATTTAATCACGAATTAAAATAATAGTAATTACATAAGCATGTATAATTTTGTAGATGTTATTTCTGTTATCATACCTTAACTGTTTTATACAACATCATGACATTTTCTTCATTTCAGATTGCATGGTATACGTCAACAAATTGTGAAAGTTACAAAACATGCAATGAAATGACCAAAGCACAGAACCCATTTTGTGGATGGTGCATTTTTGTAGGAAGGTTTGTAATTTTGCCTTTTTTGCGGCGATGCTGAGTTGTTTGTTATCACTTAAATCGGTTCCATATTGTAAAATTACCCATTGTTTTATTTGTAATTTAACAGCATGTTATAAATTTGTGCGACCGGACCTGGTAGCGCAATCGGCAGAGCGTCGGCTCCAGGTAGGGGAGCCCCAGGGTCCGATCCCGGGCCCCTACATACCAAAGTTTAAATGGTAGTGGTGTAGCTCCTTGCTAATTCTCAAGCAAATATAAGGATAGTTCCCCGACTGGTTTGCCCAGTGGCAGGATAATGTGACTGAATGTGGTTTCATGCCAGGTGTTTAGGCATGCTATACAAGTGGACAACGTCTCCAGATAACTGAAATACTGTTGGTGGGACGATAAACCTAATAAACAAGCAAACAAATTCGTGATAAAACAACTGCACATATTAAGGTCGCAAGAATTGGTTTTAATATATTAAATCATAACCAAACAGCACTATGATAATGTGCCTGCATTTGCAGGTTTTAAGAAACTAAATTGTCTGGTTATGTTTCTTGCATGCAGAGGAATATTTAAAAATGAAAGTTAGATTTTAGTGTTCAATAGGTAAATAAGAAAAGGTCGTATCAAAATGTCTACTGATATTTAAATATAATCTACCTCTAAACAAAGACAAACAGGGTAAATGTAATTGAGACAAAAACACAAAGACGAGACATAACACACAAAAAGGAAAACCATCAGTTACCGCCTTGGAACGGTCAGTCGGCAATTGGCAGGGAAGGGCTCCTAGTTCGAACCTCAAACTCAATAACTGATGTTTTCCTTGGGCAAGACTATACACGTTCCAATTTCTTAATTACTGTTATCATAGAACAATTACTTTTCAATGCAATATATATAACATAGCAAACTACACTGACACCACAGCATGTCATTGTGTGTTAAGTATTTTACTACCGAAGAAAAAAGTATTTAAGCCATAATTCACGATAGGAAACCCTTTTATTATGTAGCTATCTTTTGTGGACTGTCAAATATGTATATGTAGGACTCTTTCTTTAGGTTTTGATCTGTTCAGAGCCATGCATATTCTGCTGCAGGCTGGAGTTTACGTTTAAGATGTTCGTTTGCTCACGAACAATATTTTGAGGTAAATTACTTGCCGCTTTGTGATTGGTTGAAATCAGCTGGTTTGGAACGGTCTTGTACTCTAGTGCTAAAGATAATTACTACACTATTACTTGCGCTATCCAGGACGTAAGCTAAAAGCAACACAATGAAAGTTTGTGTTTTACTTATCATCTTTGAAAATGTATTACATTTATGTTTTTCTTGGAAAACTCAATTTTTCTTGGCAAGTACTAAATGCCCCCAAAAGTTTGGAGGTTCATACATAAAAATCCCATTCAGCAGATACGATGGCAAACCTACCTATTGAGCGAACATTAACCATTTAAAATGTGACATTATAAAAACAACACGTTTATACTCAAGTATTTAAAAGGAATACACATGAATCTAAAATAGGTTTTGAGTGTTGTAAACGCAAAGATATTTGTACAAAAAAAGATTGCATTATATAAAAACGGGGCTTTTAAATCTATTTATATAACTGTTATAACATATGATAGGAGTACGGCAAGGTCTGGATGCACCTCAAGTTGGAGATCCATGGTCGACCCTTGCAGTTCTATATCGGTCTCTTTAGGGGCCCAACGCGTCGAGGAACGTCAACAGGTAAACGTGATGGTTCTTATTATAAAGACAAAGTTATTTGCCTTGTGGCTTAATTGGAGAATGTTATATAATTATATTAACTTATATGTAAAATATTTTATCAGTTGTTTATATCGCGCCTCATATCCTGCGTGCACTATTTTAAGTATTTGTGACCTTTGTGACATGTGTAATTTACGTCTTATCCATGCCTTCTGATCATTGTATTAGAATTTTCATTTTGATATCTTGTACTTTGTAGTTGAGAATACAAACCGAAAACTTTCCACTAAACGATTTCCAGTCAGTCGATTACTTTACATGTCGGCTCTCAGGAAACAATCAAAGTGGATCAGTTGCTGCATACAATAGCACCACAAAAAATTTCACTTGCACCATTCAGGAGACAGGTATGTATGTTTGAGAAATAAGTCATGTTTATAACTAAAACAAAACAAATAAAAAATGTAATAGATAAACACTTGAATATTAAGTACAAGAGATACGCACTGGCAGATGTTTTAAACGAAATTTTTAAAAAAGCGGCAACTGGAAATTTGTAAACTTATGACAGTAACCTTCCAGCAGGCGGACATTTCGGATAATTGCACTTACATGTATATTTCACCATATTCCTGGATATATCCTATACAGTTAAGCGGAAATGTTCTGTAAATTCATATAGAAAGAATAATCAATTATGAATTAAATTCAATATTATGTGCACATGTACCCTTCTCCTTTCCACACAAATACAATTTCTAAAACTGTTTATGAATAAATTATTTATTAATGTGTTATTGCAACGACTAAGGCATCTAAAACCGATAAGAAGGTAATTTAATTATATATTTGAAATTTTTTATTAAAAGTGACACATGCACATGAGCAAAGCAACAATCAAATGTCTATTTTAGATTATTACACAATAACTGATAGTATAACTAAACTTAATTTTAGTATGTTAAGCTTAAATAACGATGATAATGTTTTGCTTTGAAGAACATCAAACTACAACTCTCGAGGTGGTCGGCACTATATCAGGAAAAGAGTTTCTCGTAGGAGCGATAGAATATTTAATATATAAATGCGAACAGTTCAAACGGTAAGTTCATATCTATCTATCTATCTATCTATCTATCTATCTATCTATCTATCTATCTATCTATCTACCTACCTACCTACCTACCTACCTACCTACCCACTCACCCACCCACCCACCCACCCATCTATCCATCCATCCATCCATCCATCCATCCATCCATCCATCCATCCATCTATCTATCTATCTATCTATCTATCTATCTATCTATCTATCTATCTATCTATCTATCTATCTATCCATCTGTATATATATATCAATGGTGTTCAGACAGCTGCCATGACTCATGTCTAAATGTGAGTTGGCATACTAAATAACTTTGTCTTAAAATAGTGTCATTAAAAAGATAAAATAATTATTAAAACAGTTATATAAGAACAATGGAGCTGATTGTTATCACAATTTTATGAGCAAATGCAAATTTGTGTTGCAATGTTTACATTTGACTGGAATGTAAAAACCTTTGTTCTGTGTTTTTCCCCAAAATTTTAATATATGTTGAAATACTCAAAGGACCTTCTACTATTTTCTTATTAATAATTACAACAAAGTTACATGTGCAGTGTGGCGGAAGTAAACAAATTATCACGTGCATGTAGTCTATCTTGACACTTAATTTATCCTATCATGATTGTTACG
This sequence comes from Sinonovacula constricta, assembly GCA_007844125.1. Classification (NCBI taxonomy): domain Eukaryota; kingdom Metazoa; phylum Mollusca; class Bivalvia; order Cardiida; family Solecurtidae; genus Sinonovacula; species Sinonovacula constricta. The sequence goes on from CM017561.1 coordinate 53,754,707, forward strand.
TGTACCTTTCTTTGACGTACATTAGACTTTGTTGTTTTTATTCTATTTACAAATAATCAGACTGCTACAATCATTTACACTTCTTTTCTTGTCAAATATACCGTGGTCCACATACTTAACTTCTTTCTACAACCAAAAATATTTTCTAGTTTTTTTTTCTAATTAACTATAAAATATCCACTCATCCTACTTTAAAGGGGACATTTTTTAATTACGTCACATTTTTAATGACGTCAAAGCTTGGTTCTAAGACAGCGTCATACCTTGTACAGTTTTGTTTCAAATATCTTTTTCCTTCATTGCTTGCATTTGTGAAACCATGAACGTGCTCTGTAAACATGTTTAATTAAGCACCCAAGTCAGACCTTTTACTGAGTGGCCGTTCTAAGGCGGTAACTGTAGGGTTTGCTCTGTTTTCTATATCTACCTAGTTTTGTTGTAACTGGTTGGTGTCGCTTGAGACATCGTCCAGAGGTTTGAGAAAACTGGCTTTCGCAAGCAAACAATTGACCATCCATGATCTTGATTATTTCCCAAGCCTGGTGAAAAGGTAGTACGTGTACAGAACAATTGTGTTTTTCTAGACTAAGGTGACTAGACGCGTTAACGGACATGCTTCAAATTATAACATTAATATTGCTGTATTTATGAACTGGTTCATTATATTGAGTCAATCAGATATACATAAAATGCAGATCTATGAATAAACAATGCCGCGTACAATTATCACTCAATGTCTAGCTGCAAGGCTCGATATGGGGAGTGAACTGCTATTAGAATGAGTGTTCAACTGACTATTTATTATCTACAAGGTCGAGATATTGCTATATTCCGTGCTGTGCCTTACTGTCGTCTGCGGCTCTGAAACAGGTTATGCTTTGTCAGGGGTCATTTATATCGTCTCAGCATCTCAGACTAACGCTACTGCACGCGTTCGGGAAGAACTGGCGCGCTCGGGATTTTTTTACTCATATCACGAAAGTGTAATAGGTAGTAGTTACTTCCAAATTTTCAGTTAATTTTGGTCGAATCTAGTACCAAGTATGAACATTTATTTAAGACCAGGCATGTAAATAAAATATAAAATGGTTTCTATTATCGGATGTTAGTTACTCTGATTTAATTGTTGTCCCAATGTGTAATCTATATTTATTAAAAAATTGAATCGCTTACAGTGTTAAGTTTGCACTGCCCAAACAGCGCTTCCGGGCGCTTTGGTTTTTACATTTGATCGCTTTGTCCTGAGCTTTTTCAAATTTTAATATATGTTGCAATACTTATAGGAGTTTGTCATATTTTGTTATCATACATAATTCAGTGAAATGTACAATTGGGATATAACAAACAAAGGTTTTGTTAATACTCACATGATATTATTTCTAATCTCATTTTCAGATGACTGTTTGCCCCAAATTAGCCGACAGAGAAATATACCTTCCGAATGGATTTGACTCCAATGTCACATTTTATGTAGACATACCTAATGTCAGTACTTTATTTAATGCTAATTATTATTTAAATTCAGTACTTTCAAAACTGTTATAACTCTAAATTTATGTTTGGACTGTGCCTTTGTCACCTCGCCATAACATAAAAAGACAATCACATTGGTCTTTTAAATGTAATCTTTATTCAAGTATACAACGAAATGCGATAGATATGCATTTTTAAAAAAGCACCACCATCATTTTTAAATATAATTAATAAAATAATTTTCTTCGTTCTTAAGAAAATCAATACTTGAAAGTTGACATTAAACCGCGTTAGTCGAGTTTGGTCGTTATGCAATACATTTGATTTCAGTAAAATTATATCATAAATGCAGGCGTACAGAGTTTAGCCCAAATATCCACAAATAGTTAAACGTGTGAATTTTATGAGTTTCAACCTATGTTTAAGTCGAATAAAATTAATTATTTATCGTGTATTGGAGTATTGAATTTTGTTGATATATGCCACATGTAAGTGTGACTATTTTTTAAATTTAAATGCAGTTGGTTCTTTTTAAAATATTTTCAATTTATTATAGAAAGTGGTAATGCGATCTTAGCATAGACCATTCAATCAAGTAACATCTGTGTAAACAATTAAATTTTACAATGATACGAACTAGACAAAAGCAAGAACAAAATCATATATAGTTTTTGACACACGTATACTTATTGTCACATAAATTATGCGCTTATGCATAGAATTGACGAACTGCTTAACTGCTAAAATACTTATTGCAGAGGTATTCGGTTTCCTGCCATGCACCAAGCATCACGAAACCATGCCCTTGTACATCTAATGGCACTTCAGTTACATGCAGCTTAAAGGTACGTTGTTGAAAACTAAAAAAAATATAATCGATTCTCTGTCAGGAGTTTATGAATTGTAAATCAATTATATAACCAATTATATATGCCTTTGAATTAGGATAGTCAATTATGATGATTAAATAGATAAGAATTTAAATGTAGAGTTGCCATTAGTAAAATAGACGTTTGTGCATTGTGCAGGTTTTCTTTAAAAACCTCTGGATGTATATCAATAAGAGTTTACCTAGTTGCTCCGATTTCCAGCTCAATCAAAGCCTTATAATTATGAATGCCTCTAACGCAGCATTTAGTTAGTAATAATTGTATGGCCAAAGATTTAGATTTTTATTTGACTCCACAATTTATTTTCCACATTTATACTGGCCTGTTACAAAACACACCACCGCTGACATAAATGGTTTAAAAATGGACATCGAACTATTATTCACGTGTACATATATCTAGGTGATGTGATGAACCATTTTCAAGTCGTAGGTCATACATGTGAAGGTAATTGTAGGCGACAAATACGTCTTTATCTGTTTTTCTTTGACACAGCCATACCCCTGTTAAGTACATTTAACTTCTTGTAAGCACGTTCGGCAGTAGACGAAAGATACCGTGCATGACGCATTTATTAATATTCATACTTTGAACTCAGTTAAAATTAAAAGGTAAACCAGATACTATTTATTTTCATTAATTACAGATTAATATGACGGACCACAATACTTCAAAGCAAGACCTAGGCATTCTACTGAAGTATGGTCTCAACTCGACAGTGGCAGAACTGGATAAAGAAATCAACGGTAGGTCGTCCAACACAAGTTATGCTAACGTAGACATTCACATACAATGTAGACATTCGCAATATTTTTCATCTTTAATATCAAGCTTGAATATAAACAAGAAAAATATAAATATGTTTTACTCAAATCTCAACAAAACACCATACAAATCACAATTTAAATTTAATGTCAGCTATACCACCCTCTCATCAAGCTCTAAACTTCTTTCCTTCTGTTTGCAATCTCTCTGAAATATTGTCATAAATTTGAAAAGCTATCGGAACTTTAAGGGCCATAAATACCTTCAGGGGTCTTTGACAAAAATGTAGTTCAATCTTACACTTTTTTCAGGGCCAATATCAAATCACTTATTTATTAACATATAGTAAAGCACATTTTACGAATACATTTGCCTTTATTTTTGCCGACGGTGCTGTTCAATGAGGTAAATGTTCAAGTTTCAACTCTCGTGATTTTGTCATTTTTAAATTAAATTAACAGTAATACTACCTGTGTCTAGAGCTATTTAAATTTTAATATACATGTATGTTGTGGTTTCATGGACCTTGTCATATTTATTTTCTATTTATTGTCGATCATTTGTTTTCACTTAACATATATGTCTGATTTATCCATAGAAACATACATTAAACAAGTCAAGTTGTCCTGCATTGCTTTTGAATTTCATGATGTTGGTACAGGTTCCTTAAACTTTGGTGATTTAAAGTATTTTGGAAAGTCACAGCCTTTCATAATTCCAGTCGTGATTGGACAACTTTAGCAGTCTTTTTCTCTTATTTTAAAATCGTGAGAATGAAAGTAGATATCAAATCGTACAAAATCTTTTTTATCGTATTATTTGTCATTTTTAGACAAAAGCAAGTTTTGCTTCTTTATTGACGTAGTTCCGCTTATAAACGCATACTTTTGTGAAGCAAGTTTGTAAGGATGGTTGTCAATTACTGTCTAATTTATGTTTAACAAGTTGTTCCATGTTTTAAGATTTTATATTATTATTGATATCATTACTTATTTATTATGGCATAAATACCAAGCTACTAAACCGGCCGCAATAGCTCAAGTGGTAGAGCGTCGGCTTGTGGATCGGAGATTGCGGGTTCAAACCGCGGCCGTGTCAAAAACTTTAATGTTGGTAGTAGTTGCTTCCCTCCTAACGCTCGGTGCTAAGGGGACAGCAAAACGCTTGACTAGTCGGTGGCAGTATAATGGTCCGGCCGGGTTCAGTCCCTGAGCGCCTCATAGATGCCCCTGTGCTATTATGATAGAAATGTCGCTGCACACTATCGGAAAAAATGCCGGCAAATCCCATCCCCAAGCTACTAATGTTATTATTTATGTAATATTCAACTGAATATGTTCTTAATGAGAGCTGTCTATATGTATGCATGCAGCAATGACTGTGCACTAAATGTGATATATATATATATAAATATATATATATATATATATTTATATATGTCTGTGCACTCAATGACAGAGATATCTATAAGTCTGTATGTTCCACTTCCTGTGCACTCAATGACAGAGATAGTATGTATGTTCCACTTACTGTGCACTCAATGAGGGAGATATCTATAAGTCTATATGTTCCACTTCCTGTGCACTCCATGACAGAGATATCTATAAGTCTGTATGTTCCACTTCCTGTGCACTCAATAAGAGATATCTATAAAACTGTATGTTCCACTTCCTGTGCACTCAATGACAGAGATATCTATAAGTCTGTATTCTGTATGTTCCACTTACTGTGCACTCAATGACAGAGATATCTATAAGTCTGTTTGTTCCACTTCCTGTGCACTAAATGACAGAGATATCTATAAGTCTGTATGTTCCACTTACTGTGCACTCAATGACAGAGATATCTATAAGTCTGTGTGTTCCACTTCCTGTGCACTCAATGACAGAGATATCTATAAGTCTGTATGTTCCACTTCCTGTGCACTCAATGACAGAGATATCTATAAGTCTGTGTGTTCCACTTCCTGTGCACTCAATGACAGAGATATATATAAGTCTGTATGTTCCACTTCTTGTGCACTCAATGACAGAGATATCTATAAGTCTGTATGTTCCACTTAATGTGCACTCAATGAGAGAGATATCTATAAGTCTGTATGTTCCACTTCCGAGTCTCACCTTTAAATGTAATCTTAATATGCAAATTCAATTATACAATTAAAACATGTGTAGTTGATATTCTTAGTTAAAGTCATTCCCTCTAAATAACCAGTTACATATAGTTGTTTTTAAACGCATTACATGTAGGCCCCTAACTAAAAATAGACACACACACCTTTTGAGTCCCATACATATTTCTTGGCGAATATTTTGTAAGGTGTGTTTTTTTAGTAATATAATGAAGATAATGCTTTGTTTTCATTTCTCCTATTTACAGAACATTTAACTTTTTTAACAAACAACAACAACAACAACAACAACAACAACAAACAAACAGCAACATTTTCTTGCCCAAAGTAAAAATCTTTAAAAAAGTTGTTGTTTATAAAAAGACCTTTACAAAGGTTGTGTTGTATATGACTTTATGTTTATGCTTTATACGTTATTCTAGATTAATACAACACTTTATTATTATGGTGAGCCTATAAGCATTCTTTGCTGCACATGAGCATTGTACGCCTTTGTTAAACTGCAGAAATTACAATCACCATTGCTGCATATAGAGAAAGCACACAATTCACATTATTTACTGTTCATAAGGTTTATTGGCCATTTTGAGGATGTTTTACAGTAAAACATTCGCCAATTATTATTCCCTCTTGTATTTGTTATGAAGAATCCAATCATAAGAATTTTCGAGAATAGAACAACCATAATGACTGTTTTGACTACTGTCTAACCATTTTATCTTTATTTTTGAGCACTGAACACTACAGTGTCTGTGGCAATTTAATTCTGTAAGTTTCCTTGGCACTGTAAACTAGAGACATCTATATTTCTATAATTTTTAGTGACTTTATATTAGCAAAGATTTTTATTTACTAACTTCCAGTAACTGTGCATTGTACGTATGAATTTTCTGTTTTCAAGTGACTGTGTACCGGTGCGATAGTCTGGCTTATTACTGTAAACCCTGCCAGGCCCTGAACTCATCAAGGTACCAGTGTCACTGGGATTACATTACCAAAACATGTGTCGCAGGACCGAGGACTGAAGTTCAATGTCCAAGTGCAACCACACATGGAGTACTGCTTTTGGTTTCATTAATTCTTTTCTCTTGTTTGGTCTTTATGGCGAAAACTAACAAAACGACACTACAAATTAAATTGAAACATCACCGTTGATTATTAACACGTAACTGAACATCTTTTAAAACGCATACCGTATCAGTACTAGTCCAACACATGTTGGTCTATGTTTCCTATGAATTGGTCTATTTTCTGTTTTTTAATTCTTTTATTCAATTTGGTTGCAAGTTTGATCAATTAACCGCAATGCATAAGTTTGTTAGAAATTTGCTTATAACTTACCAAAATAAGGAATTTTATTTTTGACGCGGGATTGTACGATAACGGTAAACCCATAAATATTGCTTCTTATGTATTTCACTGAGACGGTTAAAACGAAATTAATTCAAAGCGCTCAGAAGCACTGTTTTGGCGGTGTAAGTTTTACTCTGTACGCGATTACAAGTGTGCTGCCAACAATGGTCAATATCGTTCCGTAGTTAATCAATTGTTCAACATATTGGAAATTGAAAAAAGGGAGCAAGTCGTCAGCTGTAAATAAACACCTCTTCTAAAATATAAATTAAACATTGGGACATAAGTTACATCAGAGTCACTATCATCTGATAATAGAAACCATTTTATTAAACATTCAATACTTTCTACATGATTTTGCATTATAACTTAAGATAGGGCTTTAATAAATGCTCTCATTAATGCCACAGGATTTGACCACACTAAACAGAGTTTGAAACTAGCTACTACCTCTGACCCCAATATGATTCTAAAAATACCCAGTGCGCATTCCTCTCTGAACGCGGGCGGTAGCATTAGACTAAGATGCTGACATGATACGATTGCAGTATGTCATTTCATAACCTGGTTTACATTCGCAAAGGCAGTGAGGCCCCGTGCGAATATCGCAAATATATCGGCCTTTCCTATATCATTAGTACTATAATAGTATATTCGTACGCGGCATCTTCATTTCATGTACACGTGAATAGCTGAATTACACAGTATAATTAAGTTTAAACAGATAACAATATTAAGGTTTACATTTGAAGCATTGCGACGTGCTGAAATATTTGTTTTGCATACACTTGTAGCCATTCTTTGATGATTAATATTTTCATAAATAGCGATTAACCGCTCATAGGACTTGACATTAATCCAAATAAACTGAGTGGCCCCTGTTAAAAACCGTCAACATATAGAATAATATAGGATCTGCTGAAAACCGTATGTAATCACTGTACATGTTTCATTCTAGAGTAAATATACCTAAACATTTACTAGGATTTTGTAGCCCATTCGATTGAATGGCGCTAGAAGGACATACAGGAGGCCCCATCTTTGAATTATAAAAATTTATTGTTGATTTTTGTTGTGTTCTGCTTTTACATTTTTTTCGCGTTTATTTTTACATTATCATTATCGACAGAACAGTTTTATAGTTATATCTTTGACTATATACCATTGAATATCGATGTTAATTTCTTCTAAAGTATCCTTAAAATTGAGTTTTCTGATATGTGTAAACATGAAAAGTGGACATGAAAAAAAGGTTGATTTAAGATTGTTTTTCTTAAATATGTTTTGAATTTGGCATTGTGTCGTTTTGAGATTCAACATTGAATTAAAAAGTTACAGTAGAATATAATTCTTGGTTTAAAGAGAATGCAGACTTAGCATAAAAGTCTGTGATGTTAGGTGTCTTTCAATAAAAAAGCAACAACAAAAGGTGTAGGAAAATACATAATCTAATGACTAATTTCCACTAAGTTTCACCTATTTTATTACATTTATTGCAATAAATTATTTTCTTGTTATATATTCTTTATGATAAATTGTTTAATGCTAACTCGCAGTAGTGTAGAAAAAAGTCATAAATCTATTGTCCTTTTATTTCTCTGTACCAAAGGAAGCAGACCGTATCCAAATTACTTAGTTTAATAAAACATCTACAAAACTACAATAAATAAAGACAGACATTCATTCATTTATTTACAGATACCAAATATAACATCAGTTTCACCAACCACTGGGCCGAAGTCTGGAGGTACTTTAGTTACATTTTCGGGAACCAATCTTGAAGTAGGAAATAGAAAGATAGATCTGAGATACAACAAAGCCATTAACCTCAACTGTGTTGCTGTAAACATGTAAGTTTTAGTAAGCATTGTATTTCTTAACAATATCTGAACGCCATATTCTAATTAATTTGATACACATTTTGTTATGAGAAGCTTTTGATTTGCATGTTTATATTATTTCGACGTCTTTGGTCAATTGCAAAGATGGCATAATGTGCCTTAGATGGCAGTTATTAATATAATTGAATGCTGACACTACCAGTGTTATTGAGATTAAAGTTAGCAATCGGTTAACTTAACTTGTTTTATTATAGAGTAAATACTTTATTATCAGTTTGGGCTAGCGGTTTTTAAACAGTGTAAATAAGTATTATTGCCAGAAAGTGTTTATTTGTTTGATGCCTTTGTTCGTACAAGCTTATTTTCTTTAGAACTTAGCTATTAGATGTTTTGCTACTTAAAATTGTGGTCAGTATACGTCACATTGGCTAACCCACGAAACGTTTCAAAATATGCATATAATAAATTATAAATAGACAATACAAAATGTTACATTGAGATGCAGATGCTCAGTTACATGTAGCTGAGGCCTTATGCCTTTGTACTTAATTAATAACTATCTAACAAAACACCGTGCAGTATTTTTGGAGATTAAATGCAAACAAAACTATGTTTTTTATAATAACATTTTCATTATATAAACTTTAAACGGGATACACATTTTTCCGCTTTATTTATTTCTATTGTCCTCGTTAATCAAATAAAAGATGACGAGAGTTGAGAGTTATATCGTTTACTATCTGTTGGAACTCTAATAGTATCAACGGACTTAATTTCATAATGAGCTATGAGTCTCAAGTACGGACAAACCTTTTGTGTAATCATGCTATTATTATAAGCGAAGAAGTTCTTATGAAATTTAAAACTAGTTTAGCTTTTTTCCCAAACAGATCCAGCATCAGATGTACAGTTCCAGTAACAGTTACACAAAACATGAATGTGACATGGGCTTATTTTGATGATGAAGTCTTCATTTTTAAATTGAACTTTACCCTAATTAAAGACCCGGTAGTGGATAGAATTTCTTCAGTCAAGACCATTCTTAGGTAAGATGACATTATAATATGTTTTCACTTATGCTAGGTACCTGCCTACCTACCTAGATAGATATATACTTGCAAACATACGTACATACCCATAAAAGTACCTATATATGTACCCAACTACCTTCCTACATACCTACCTACCTATTTACCTACTTATCTACCCGCTACACACATATGTACACATCTGTACTTAACTACTATACGTATCTACCTTCCTACCTACCTATGTATCTACCTTCATACATATGTACATGTACCTACCTTCATACATATGAATCTACCTTCATAAATACATGCATGTACCTTCCTACACACCTACCTACCTGTTTACATATGTGCGTACATAACACGTTCTTACCTGCCTACCTATATATTTACCTCCAAAACCTACTTGTCTTCCTGCCTATCTTCACAACCCCTCTACCTTTCTATCTCCCTTCACATGTACCAATCTACATTCCGATGTACCTGCCTGCAAATATGCCTACATTTCTACCTGCACACCTACCTTCAAACTTATGTACCAACATACCTACCAACATTGTTACCTACGTACGTACCTACGTAATTTCATACCTAAATTAAACCTCAATAGATTCCTTCATTTTTCACTTAATGTCGTATTTGACTAGCCGGTCAAGGGTGGAAACTGTTGTTTCCTCTCTATATGTGTTTTCTATTCTCAGAGTTTCTTAGGCCCTTTCATGTGTTACCTGCATTCGTATCTGCGTCTAGTTCTAGTAATATTGTAATATATGCTTGATTTCTCATAAGATGACGTCACATTTCTTCGTCATGGTTCTTATGTAAGTACAAATGTGATATTCTGCTCTTTTACCAGTAATATTATATTTTAGTATTGATATGTTACCTACATAATAATTAAAACCACAATTAATATATAAATAGCCTGTTTTAATCCATTATTATTGTGGTTTAACAGATTTTGCTTTATAAAACAACAATAAAAATGAAAATTTGGCCAACTGTTACCACGCCACTTTAATCAAAAGTATATTAATTTCAGTGGCGGAACGTTGCTTTACATTCATGGACAAAACCTTACCAACGCTCACAGCCACAAAGTTGTTGTTTCATACAATGGACACATCAAAGTAAGTACATGTAACTGACCCATCTTTATTTATTTCATGGGAATTGCATTTTAATATACAGCTTTTGTATGATCTTAGTGATTGTTGACACATTTACAATGCCGCCAAAAAATCTAACATTTAAAATAATATTTGTTATAATTGTACACAACTTATATAATGAAAAATTAATGGGATCTTTGATAAAATTTATTATATTTTATTTCAATGTTACTTAGGACTTCGACTGTGAAAATGTCACATCCACATCGCTGCAATGCCGATTTCCACCGACTCCGCAAAATGTGAAATATGACCTTGACATTAAATTAAATCAGTTAAATCAGTCGAGAAGAAGGCGGAGGAAGCGAGATGCCACATGTCAGTGTATTGAAGTATCGATCATAGTTAAGTTGGATGGATATGAAAAGGTTTTTTTTGTCGATATGTATCCAGATCCTAAATTTGACAGCTTTACCGGCGTTAGAAAGATGGATCGTGATGAAAGGTACATCGTACTGGAAGTAAGTAAAACATTTCATTTCAGTTCATTCTTATTTTTGTATACACCAACGAACTATTAAATGTATGACGTATAGCAATTAACTTTGCGGAAAAAATGTTCGCGATTAGATTATTCCATATAGAAGCTAGAGGATCAGGATATATCTAATAATTTCAAGTTTCCTACTTATATGTCCAATACATGCTTGTATTTATTAATAAAAATATGAGGCTTGTTATCCAGAATACCCTTTGAATAAATGGAAACGCCAGTGGCCCTGTAGTGATGCCCGCTGACTTTTAATTCCTCTAACTCTAACTCTGTGTTGTCAGCCGCGGTGGGTTCTATGTAGGCCCCAAAAACTTTACCGCGGGAGGGTCATTCATTTGTCTGGAGTGTACCTCCACCAATAACAACTTTACGCCGCTTAATGACGTTAATTGTGTCGTTGCAATTAATGCCAAGAATTAAAAAACGCTGAATAACGTTTATTTTACCATATTTATAATACAAATTGTATAAAATAGCACATTTAGTCATATAAACATAACTGGGTAAATAAGTTTCAAAATGTTTTGGCTCTTCAGTAAAATGACCATGTCTCATATCCGCTTTGTAATGTTTGATCCTGTTGTAACACAGTAGTTATGAACCATAAAGTCTTCATTGTAAACTTTTGACAAGCACTGTAATATGACATTAATGCTTTATTTTAACTTTCTAGGGTTCATATTTGGACTCAGTTCTCACTTCTGATGACTATTTGATCAAAGTTGGCGATGCACAGTGTACTGTGCTGGATATTACCAGTACAACACTGACATGTCAACTTCCAGACAACATCACGGATGGATCTAAATATTCAGTCATCGTAAGTTTTACTTGATATCATGAGAAGAGAAAATGGTTAAAATTTGAATGCTGTTTTACTTTAAAATTATGAACGACACAAATGTGGCATCGAGAGTAATATATGCAATAAATACTTTATATGTTTCTACATGTTAGTTTGAAACGTATGTATTTGGGTTGCATGTCGTACACTGCAACTGTTTTCAGGCAACTGTATCAGTGATCTTAAAATAAATCTTCACGAAGCTGCATAATTTGGATATTGTGCCAGTCAGTCCTATGTCAATTTTTGTCAACCCAGCTTGGTTAAAACTACGATATTAACAAGGATTGATTTTGATGATGATGATAAAGGTGAAAATAATAACGATGAAGTAATTGCTAATGAACATAATGAATAATAATGATAATGAGGCGGAGGTGGAGGAGAAGGTGATGAATATGATATTGATGGCGATGATGCGTATTAAACTACCCAGTATATGATTATTTGTAAGTTTGAAGAGAATAACCTTTAACTTTTGTTTAACTTAATTATCCAACGTTAAATTAGTACGATAATAGTTATTCGATTAAGCGTGCATGGTAGATCATATTAGAAGTCTACCCAAGCTTCCATAAAAGTACCGTACTTTCTTTTCGCAGTTAGCGAAGCCTCAACAAAGTCAAATATAGCTTAGTACTGAATTGTATTACTTGGGTGTTTCAATTAAATTACCAAAAAGAACAATAAAGTTATAACAATAAAAATATAAAATAATAAATAAATAAATAATAATAGTAGTAACAACAAATATATATCGATATTCGTGATTGTTTTAATATTTGTAATGAAACGTTTTATACTGTTTTTCCTTTTAAAGGTAAATGTTGGCAGTAACTATAGAAGAGATCTGGGTTACTTGCAGTACGATGTTATCAAAATCTATACTATTGTGACAATTGCTGCAATTGTTTTGGGAGTTTTAGTTGGAGCATTCATCCTGGGTATGTATTATTTTGCTTTGAACAAGCCTATGAATTTTATAATTATATGCACATCCATGTTGAAATTTAAATTGATTGGCAGTAGCTATCAGCAGTATTTAATATTAAAAAGTCATCTAATAGACCATTTGTGTCGGCGTGAATGCGTGTTGGGGAGATGAATGCTACTGCGTGTGTATGTGTGTGTATTTGTGTTTGTGTGTGTATGTGTGTGTTTGTGTTTGTGTGTTTATGTATGTATGTGTGTTTGTTTGTGTATGTGTGTATGTGTGGGTATGTGTGTGTTTGTGTGTGGGTATGTGTGTGTATGTGTGGTTGTGTGTGTTTTTGTGTTTATGTATGTATGTGTTTGTTTGTGTATGTGTGTGTATGTGTGTATGTGTGTGTTTGTGTTTCTGTGTGTGCGTGTGTGTGTATGTGTGTGTATGTGTGTGCGTGCGTATATGTGTGTGCGTATGTGTGCTGGTGCCTGCGGGTCTGTATGGAAAGATGAGTGGGGAGTGATGATGGGGTATTGAACCCTATACCTCCTCGGATTCAGGGTCCAAAAATTTAAACAACAATGCCATGGACGTTTCTTTACAGTTACCTTCTATCTAACTGATAATTGGAGTACACGTTTTTCGTTGACATATATTATTTAAATTTGATTTAATTCCTTTTAATTTTTAAAAGTTTTTTGTCAATGCGAACTAAAAAGTGAAATATTTATTAACAACATTTTATTTAGAGATACATTAAAATTAATTCAGATACCATCTTTTCAACGACAAACTTGTTTCCTTTCTGTAACTTAAAAATGTAATTAAGTTTAAATTGTTTCGTGGAATTTGACAGTTACTTACGCAAATAAGCCCAAGACTATTTGACACATTGAACATGGCGCGTACAAATTATGTAATGGTCTTATATTGTGTAATCTTAAGTGGAAACCAACTATAAACCATTCAATATTATATCTTCTTAAATTCAACGGATCCCTTTTATATACAGTTGGCTCAGTAATGTATGGCAGATATTTCACGTTGAAGAGAAAGAAACGGCTTCTAGAGCAGAGACTGCACTCTTTGGAAATGGAGATAGTTAGTGTAGCCAGGCAAGGTGAGATTTTTATTTTAGTAAATACCTTATTAACAAAATAGCCAATTACATGTAGAGACAAAAGTACATGAAGCAAATAAAATTCTAACTGTACAAATAACGCCATACCCACATGACAATAAATGTTTATTTGGCTTTTCATTCCCCCTTCCTTATATTTTATAGAATTTGCTGAGATGGCGAATGGAATGTCGTTTGTAAACAGGATGCTTGTCGATCATGGACTTCCTTTCCACGGTTACCAGCAATATGCATTCAATATGATGTTCTCTGCTGAACAAGTACTTATAGACAAGATGCTTTTTCAGGGACAAGTATGCCAGTTTTTTTATGTTCGCCTTAAATTTCATTTTTTCTCATTTATGATGAAAAACAAAACATAACATAATTTTAAGTTAAAATCTCTCATCACATATTGGCAAATAGCGAGTTTTCTCAAACTCAGTATTAAGTGCTTACTTTTTCACAGTCTATGACATTTGCTTTCAGATCAGCATTCCGTCAATTAAATTTAAATTTGAAACGTTTATGGATGTTACTGAAAGTATTGAATGTTAATTTTATTTCTCACGATCAAACAGCTCACTGCTTACTTTCTGTACCAATCCATCGATATGTAGAGTTTTATAGGTTGTTATGTTGCTTCAGATACAGCTTTATACGGAACGGACAAAGTTGGGTAAAAGATTTTAACATTGTAAACAAACGACATATGTTTATTCAATATTAACGTGCTTGCTATTTTTCTAATGAAAGCCCGGAAACGTTAAACAGTCTGTCAAGAAAGGTCTGGATAACCTGGAAAAGCTGATTCTCAACAAAATGTTTCTCGTCTCCTTAGTGTCAACAATGGAGAAAGAGAAAAGATTCTTTTTAAAAGAACGGTGAGCGTCAAGCTTTATGCACTTAATATAATTTGGTTTAAAATGTTCGCATATTGACAAAAGACTAAATCCGAAAGTGCAAAAACATATACACTGTTATTTCATAAAGCAGACGTTGTTTCACGAAAAGAAAAAAAAACTACATTCATTTTGAATTTTTTATCTTTATGTAAATACTGAACATAAAACTGATAAAAGTTAGGTTACGAAGCTGTTTCACTTATGAAAATTAAGTTGGAGATAAAACAAATTAGACAATATATTAATTTGATACCCAACGCATTAATGTTATATATTCGATTGTAGGGCGAACCTCTCGGGCAACTTGTGTGCTATATTAATGGGGAAAATGGGCTACCTAAACGAGTAAGTAATTTGATCACAAGTATCAAATACCTCCTTTATTCCCGCAGACATTTAAGTTATCCTGATTTACTGATACTCATCTGCTCACTTTGTCTTTGTAACCATAAAAAACAATTGCATTAGGTCAGACAGTAGGCCACTAGGTAAAATTTGGTCTTCTTACTCTAAATCATAGACAGCGGACCTCCTAATCGACACAATCATGTGTGCAGCTAAGTTGATGAAACTTAGTCACTGTATTAAAAATGTAGGTATATAGATCAAATTAATGAAAATTAATTGTTCAACTAAACTTGTCAAAACAGTTTTAAAATTAAGCAGGTTGGTTTTGAATGTTTATATAAATAAAGTAGTTAATGTCAGTTGCAGTTAAAATTCGATGTCGTTTACCGACCAGTTCGGTCAACAGGTCAACTCATAGACGAAAAATATGCCTCTTAAAGTATAGATTTGTATGTATATACTTGTATAGACTTAATGAAAAATTAAAAACCTGTATATTATCAAATAATGTCTACTACCACAATGACTTCCACTATGACTAACCACAATGATTTTGTACTTTACCCTGGTTCAAGGCAGTGTCGGCAAAATTTACAGTTTTGTGGCAAACGTTCTAGTTACTTTTTGTTAAAAACAATCTGCTGAATCTCTTGTAGTACCAACAATTTTTTTATATTTTTATTTTTACTTTGGCCAATGGATTGAAAGTTAAAAATAAAGTTAAATAAAAGATGGTTCTCAGTAATGATACAGCTTGAATTTGATACTAAACTAATTACACAATTGAAATAGAAGCAAACTTTAAGTTAAAACGTTAGACTTATTGCGATTGGCAAAACGAGGAATCCCTTGTTGAAACGTTGTAAAATGTTTATTCCATTGCATAATTTCTAATAAAATGTATTCTACAAGTTTTCTCTGTCTTCCAGAGTCCTTCAAGACCTTCTTATATGTCTTGTTCAGGAATCAGTTTCGAAGAAAAAGCATAAGTCTCTATTCAGAAGGTATCCGCATTGATTTTGTTCAGTTTCTTTCGATCGTCGTAAATTATTTTAATAAGCAGTGGATTGAAATGATTTAATTTGAAATTAATATTTTAATAAAGGAGAAAGTTTACTTAATAAGAAACATACACTGTATTAAATGTATTACACTATACCTAAATGTAAATCAACTTCAGATCTCATTTTATCATAACAAACACGACTTTAATAGATTATGATACTTTTTTCTGTGCATTGTGTCTTTTCTATCATGATAATGTATTGTAGATATTTTTTCCACATCGTTTCTATCAGTGATTCTTTAAAATCTACATGCTTACGTTATCTTAATAAACGTAAAACTATAATTGGTACGATTTAGATTAAATAATAGCTTCTTTAAAACAAACACATTTCAGATGTGAGACCATAACTGAGAATCTACTGAGAAACTGGCTAGCCCTCACAATATATCCTCACCTGAAGGTGGGTACCAGCAATTTTATATTTGTTCTTTATAAGTTTCGTCCTAGCAGTTTGTTTAGTGGAATCTTTTTACAAGCACATTTGTTATTGCTATGTGTATCAAATCGAACACACAAAAGGTGATAGATGTTCAAATTAGGTCTACGTCGATGAACGTCCGTTAAATTGGTGTTAAAATTGATTCCTTGCCTAATTTAATTTCTATTTTAAATTATATATTCATATACACATATAAACATGTGTATAAACGTTAGTTAAGACACATAATTCATTGGCTTTTTACTTTGACATTTACGTGATGTTAAAAGAGGTTGATGGTTACACAATGTATGGAATTTAATTTTTACCTTAATTATACACATATACGTGGGTCATTGTTTGTAAATTCTTCTTACCATTATGTTATATAATTAACGTCATATATACTTACGCAATGAATAATTGTATTTTCATCTAGCACTTTACTGTGTCACACATGAAAGCTTTTTTATGATCATTAAATTATCATTGTAATATCTATTAAAGAACAATGATGCACTCTTCTGGAAGTTTTTTATTTGCTTTAATTTTAGTGCATTTGAAATATAAATAACGATAATTCATATCAAAATGTGTTATTTAAACGAACAGGCAATGAAAGTTTACCCTTATATAACGTTTTGTCACAGCTACTTCTAATATGCATTAATGTAGGTAAATAATTGTAGGCATGTTCTGGTTCGCCCCTCTACCTTCTGTTTATGGCCATGCAACTGACTATTGAGAACGGACCCATAGATTCCATCACAGGTGACGCCAAATTTACACTCTCCGAAGACAAACTGCTCCGCCGATGGCAGCCCATCAAACGAGAAGATAACGGTGTTCATCCTGAAGTTAAACATCTGGTATAGATGCTTGTCATGTGGATTATGAATGTCGGAAGACGTCAATACAATAGATTTCCTTTTTATTGAGCGACACATTCCGTTGTATAATATGTATTGTCCCCTGTTGTTTTTAGAATCAAAGAATCAAGGAAAGAAACGAACTGCAATTCACAAATTTTATCTTAATCACCTATAACCAGGAATAAACTGCAATGTCCATATCGTAGTGCCTTGGCATTCTGGCGTTTTCGTTGCTATGCATAAAAGCCGTTTTTGAGAAACATATAAGCGTGGTTATTTATTTTTAGTTAAATGTGTACATTAAAAAATACATGTATATTTACTGAAAAAGTTTGTACTTGTCTACAAGATCAAGACAAAAACATCAATACTCAAGTTTTAAATATACTACGTACAATGTTAAAAAAACATTGTTTCTTCTTTTTTATTTGTTTAACGTTCTTCCTTCAGCTTTGAATTCTTAGTCATTTAGATTATGTTCCAAATCATTAAAAACATTAAAAAGTTTAATGTCGACTATTTTAATCTTGACACATGAAAAGACTTTTACTACAGTTTTTGTTTTCTTCAATTTCTCGAATTGATTTTCTGTGTTTATATGTGTTATGATGAGAACTGATGGTAACTGATGGTTTTTCTTTGTTGTGTGTTATGTGTCGTCTCTGGGTTTTTGTCACATTTATATTTACCCTGTTTGCCTTTGTCTAGAGGTAGATTAAATTTAAATGTCTGTGGAAATTTTGATAGGACCTTTTCTTATTTACCTATGTAAAAAAAGAATGCTCAAGTAGAAAAAAACACCATAGAATGCTTATGTTGACGTGCTCGTTGCTCGTATTTGGGGTATTTAGTATAAATTATTAAGAAAACAAATTGATCAAATGCAAACAGAAGT
Source organism: Sinonovacula constricta (assembly GCA_007844125.1). NCBI lineage: Eukaryota > Metazoa > Mollusca > Bivalvia > Cardiida > Solecurtidae > Sinonovacula > Sinonovacula constricta. The sequence goes on from CM017561.1 coordinate 53,773,252, forward strand.
TCACAATTGCACAATAAGAATAGATATGACAAAGTCCTATGAGAATTGCAACATGTACCAACATTTGAAAAGGCACAGCATCAATGTCTTCATATGCAATTAAAATGTCAAAGTTAGAACAAATCTATGATGTGTTATTAAACAAAACAGCAAACCGACAATTACCGCCTTGTAACGGTCAGTCGGCAGTAATACTTTCTTTTATTTTTACGTGAGCATTTTATTTTCATAAATACGTTCCAGTATCATAATTGGCTTATTTTTTACATTATTTATATTATATAGATTTTTTACATCTCTTATAATTCAAACACACTGATGTTAATCAGACAACAAAGTCTCATTTTTCTCGTAAAAATCTAAAATATACAGTCTATCCCACGAACGAACTGTAATCGTGCATAAGCACAACATATATCCGATAGTTGCAAGCATCCGAAATATTGCACTTTGCCTGTATATTTGGTTCATTGTCATTGTCATTGCCCTTTCATGTTCAATACATTACAACAGTGAACTGTTGAAAAGGATTTAAAGTCAAAGATTTTTTTTATCTTTTAATCCATCATTACAATTAAAACAAACTTTTATTTAAGAATTTTATTTTCAAAATATTTGTGTAATATTTGTGTAAGCCATATGTATTTATGTTAAAATTTAAATGTTTTTTGCCAACTTTTCTGAAGGATATATAAAACACGACGGGGTCTCAATTTTCTCCGCAGACAATGAAGGTGATTGTAGACAATGGAGACAAGGTGTTTGATTGCAAAGTCCTCGACTGTGATACCATTTCCCAGGTGAAGTCCAAATGTCTTTCTCAGATCTACGTCAACTACCCAGCATCGCAACTGGCAATATATCCAGACGAACTTTTACTCAGTAAGTAGTAATTATTAACTATTACAAGACATACATCCAGCACGGACCTTGCGAAAGATACCCTCACATGAGACAACTTTAAACCTTGGAGAGTACCTGCATTGATTACCAGTGCATTAAAAAGACAGAAATGCTGAATTTTCACTGCTGACGACTTCCATAAATATTAAATGTAAAGTTTCCAAAATATTCATGTAGGTTAACTTGAACTGTATGACTTTTAACTTCAAAAAAAGAAAGGAGATGATAATATTTTCTTGTCTTTATTGTTACCTGTTTTAGAAAAAAAACATAACCCTTTCATAATATAATACACTCGATCAAGATTATAATGAATATCTCGTGTAAAACAATTACAATGTCCAAAATATAACATAATTTATAAAAGATAGCACTAGACGGAGATACTAGCACCTAAATTAACTAAGGTATCAGCAAAAGAACGATACGATAGATTGCGCATGTTTAACGTAGAATATCAACCTAAATTAAACGAAAAAATGACAAGGTCCTATCCATATAACATTTGTAAGATTGTATGTGCATAACATTTTTGAAGTCGATAAAGGTATACATTGCTAGATGAGGGCAAAATAAATAGAAACTAACAGCCACGAGACATTCTATTCCACTGAGAAGTCCTAATATTTAACGTCTTTTGTTTATTTAAAGGATTACATTTCTATCTGTCTTCCAGACTGGCACGCAGGTCACACAACGTCCCTGACGCTGAGAGATGTAGACAATACTAACATCAAAGCAGGAAACCTTCTTAGACTGAATACTCTGGCACACTACAATGTTGGTGACAATGCAAACCTCGCTCTTGTGGATCCAAAGACGCTCGAGGATGATTACAGTAAAATATCAATACATATTTAAATAATTTCTTCATATGTCTCTTAATTCAAAAAAGTGTGTATATTATTAACAATAGCAAAAAGGTCATTTCTATTTTCATCAATCAAAGAAAATTGCTAGCTCATATTTCAAAACTAAAAACAGCAAAGAAACACTGCATTTGTCAGTTAAAGGCATCTCAAAAGCCTTATATAATTGACCCCCCCCCCCCCCCATTTATTGCCCCACCCAGCATGTGAGGGCATCTGTTTTCTGATCAGCCAGGCTGCCACAGTCTGTAACGATGTGTCTGTCACACAGGTATTGTTCAAGATCCAAGTGTATGTATGCTATATCTGGGGGTTGAACATATTCATTCACAGTTTGTAAAGGAAACAGTGTTGTGAATATACCAATTACGCAATCCAATATATATATATATATAATCGCGGTTTCGAGTTCAGATGCGTATTTATTTAATCACGGAGGCCATAGAATTTGAATTCTATTTTCATTTTAACACGTTCTGTAAATTTTGATTTGAAAGGGACGCAAATGCGAACTACAATGCGAACTACAATTTACGCAATGCTGTTTATATTGTTTCCCTTATTTGGCGGATCTACTACATGCACTCCCTCGCGTACTTCCTGGTTACTTTTCTATAGAATATCAACAACCGACAAAATTGCAATTTTTTCATTATTTAATACTTCTGTTATTGGTAAAACAAAACCGTTACTTTCCAAGATAGGATAAAGTTTCAGGTGATCGCCATGTGAACGAAGAAAACCAACTTATCACAATATGTCAGCTTGGTCAACAATACGAAAATGATTAGGGAAAGTAAACAGAACAGATGTTTTACTGCTACAAAATAGTGCCAATTTATGCCGTGATATATTGTTTATTTTATAATGGCAGAATGTTTCTTTGTTTATAGAGGTAAAATATTGATAGTGTTTGAATGTTACCTAAATAAAGAAGTTTTCATTAATTTCTAAAAATATTTACATACACATTTTAAAATAGATATTTAATTTATCTTTAACAAGGTGCATGTTCTTTTTTAGTGTTTTTAAATTTAGTGATAACCTATCGTACCTCTTTCTAGTAAACATAAAGCATAACTCCCCAGGTCTGGCTGCAAAGGACGACACAGCATTGCTTAGTCCAGTGAGCGGAGATGTAGAGAGTCCTGAAGATAGCAGCATCAAATGGCATTTGGTTCGTAAAACGGTTCTAGTAGTTAAATAACACACACACACACACACACACACACACACACACACACACACACACACACACAAATATATCTTTTACGTACTTGGGTAACATCTTAAGTATTCGATGCATGCTTCATATAATCTTGTTTTCTTAAGTCAAGACGTTTTTATTACGATTGTAAAATATTTCTGATTACCATTATGTAAAGGTAAAAGCAGAGGAGGACGAGAATGCACAAAACGAGCCATCGGCCATTGATGAACTGTATCTGAACAAACTCTTCACAACCAAGGTATTTTATTTGTTTTTTATTATAACGATCTTTTGTTCAAAATTATGCAAGAAAACGCCGAAGACGAATAAGGAATGCAGAACGAAAATACAGTACTTCCAGCTATCCGAAGACGAATAAGGAATGCAGAACGAAAATACAGTACTTCCAGCTATCTGACTCTTTTATATCTTTGACTGTTTCGCCCCTTTAATCCCAGAAACGTCTAGCGTAGTGGGGCTACAATGGTGATTAGCCACTTCACGTTGGTAGCTAGCTCCATTTCTAGTTGTTTCTACGGAGCAAAATCCAGCTTGATGCTCTCAGCAGCACTGTCTACAGCCTGTATTAATTGTTTTCTGTCGTTACCGGGAATTCCCAGTGTTGTAAACATCCTCCAATGGGAAATGGAAGGAATCCTTCTGCATCCCAACTCGACAGGGAAGAGCCAGGTAGTGCATTACTTCAATCTGCAGAATCAACTGAGCAAACTTGTTCGCCTTTCTCTCATGTGCCTCTCTTCACAGGCAACAGTATGTTCTACTGCTACAATAATATTTATGTAGTTTGACCGTATGGCCATATCTGGTCTGAGGGTGGTGTGACGACGTCAGGAAACTGAAGTCTTTTATCCCAGTCCACTGCCATCTCCCATCACTCAGAAGTGATCAGCATACCACGTTTTAAAGAGGATGCTTGGGTCTACTGTCCTTCTATCACAAACCCAATGAAGGTTGGCTTAGTGGGTGAAACCAGCTTCTTTCTCCTTTCCTGGTCGATGCTGTGAGCAAGTGGGCGTAGTACTGTGTCATGACTCCATCTGTATCTTCCTTGGAAGAGAGCCACATTGCATATGGAAAAGATATGCTCTAAGATACTTTTCTTCCCATATGGCCGGCATGCGGGTTTTTCGACCACCGTTGTAGATTGTCTAGTGTTGAAGGGATATCATACACACTCTTAAGTAAGAAATTAATTCTTACTGGTTCTGGCAACTTCAGCTATGATCAAGTAAGTTTTCGCTCTGGCACTGTCCACGGTGTACTGCGTCTCTGGTTTCCATCCAAAACAAGCGTTGCAACTCGATTGTCTCCATCTCCTTTCTAATATCCCTTTGGATCATGGCCCTCTTTTGCTGGTTGTCAGCATCTAACCCATCGTTCTTGCGCTTGTTTGCCTAACCATAATCTTCGTGGGGTTGTGGTTTTCACGATATCTCAATGTACGTCAGCTCTCCGCACCCTGTACAGCTTTGCTAAAGTCTGGAACTCTCTCCCAGTCCTAAACTCAATTCCAGCTGCACGTATACAGGCATCTAGTGAATCCTTCATGGTCATGAGGAGTCTTGCCTTAGCCACCTTGAACTCTATTACTGAGGGTGATATTGGTAGTTGGAGCTTCTCTGATGAGGTGTTAATTCCTAGACCTGTAATACTTGGAGGGAGTACAAGCCAGCGTTTGAGGTTCTTTGATGATGCGCTCTAAAGGTTTAACTGTCGATATAGGTATTTCATACAACATCAGGAGCCAAATCAGTCATGGTAGCAAACCATTCTGGTGTATATATACATTGAACTTTCCAGGCAGTTGGGTTTTGTCTATTCTGCTCATTTCCTGGACCAACTGTTCTTTGAGTCCCAGTATCGCCTCTGTCATTTTAGCTAGCATCGAACCACTTGCACGTGCATTTTATTGGGTTTTCAACTATCCTTGGTATCGGTTCATCTTGACTAGCCTGTGTTAACCTACTTGTCACCTTCAGTTTCTGAATGACCAGGCTCTTTGATTTCAATTGTTTGAAGCTCATCCCTGTATTGGTGACAGTTTCACAAAGGGACTTGAGGATCCACATTGCTAGGACATGGGACTCCGTTGTGACGGTGATGTCGTCCGTTTAGCCTCGACAAGATGGCATTCGTTTTGCCGTCTTCATCTTAGGCTCTCTAGTCTGCTCCTTAGCTGCCTTTAATACAAGATTCATACCAAGGAAAACAAGCTGACATATATGGTTCATCTAGCGATGATACCTCTTTCAATAATCCACTTGGTGGTAAAATCTCTGGAGCTGGACCTTAGATGAAAGTTGTTGTAGTTGCTTGACACCAGTTGCTTTCTCTAGTAGGTAGTAGTGGCCCATTGCATACTGTATCAGCTTATGGGGGTGGATCCATGCATACTAGTCGAGACAATCTAAACCACTGTGATGTCATTTTTGTTGACATATACTTCCTTGATAAGCTGTGCCAATACTAAGGTGTCTTCCAGACAACCAAAAAAAACATGGGTTCCGTCCTTTCCGTACAGAGGTGTAAATGTAGTTGTTCGATGTTGCATAACTGCTCAGTTACTGGCTAGCACCGAGAAGAATATATTTCTTTCGACATTCAGCAAGGAAATTGTCCGAAACAGCTGGATAGAGTCTGAGGTCTGCTCTTTTGGAATTAAGCAGCCTTCAGCAATCTGCCAGTTCTCTGGTATCACTCCATTTTTCGACACAACTCTTGTCATGTTCCACTATCTCTTAAGCAGGTTTTGACAGTTGTAGACCTTGTATGGAATTTCTTTTTGTCTCGGAGCTGATTCTGCTCTAGCCTTCTTAATGATGTCTTGAACTTCTTTCAAAGTGATTCTTTATCTTCAAAAGGGCAACATGGTATTGGGGTTGTTCTTATCGCCGAAGGTGTGTGACATTACTTCTAATTTACAAATAGCCTGTCAGTCAACCTTTCAATTATATTGATAAACTATACGTTATGTTAACCAAAAAATATGTAACTAATCAGATTGACAATCTGTTGCTTGAACATATCGTTTTTCATTGAATATTTATTTTTGTCTTCGTTATTTCGCCTTCTTATTCTTAAATGTACGTGACCTTGTAACTTAAAGCTTGTTTGTTTAATTCTATGTAGATCTTACTAATACGTTATGTTAGACGTCTGTTCTTAAGCAACAGTCATAGTCATTCAGGGTTATCATGTAATTTATAACCTATTATTTCAGCAATCCATTAACGCGTACATAACCACGTTGTTTGACCACATTCTGGACAGTGAACATTGTTCGCCACCTGTCAAGTTCGTCTGTGATTATATGGATATCTTGGCGAACAAGTTTAAAATTGATGAAAATACTATCCTCGCATGGAAGTCTCAAAGGTCAGTTCAGTCTTAGCGTTATATAATTAGTAAGTAGAACACTGACTTTACATTACTGTATATGTCCTAAGTATGCTTGAACATTTACCCTTACGGAGACAAACCATCAAAATGAATCAATGATGATCAAGTATACATTAAGAATAAGTATGTATGCATTAGATTCAAACGATTCAAATGTTTGAAGTCAATGAAAGTAAAATAATGTATTTCACTTCAGTTACGCTGTCCGCATTTGGGGTCCTATGATACGACAGCCGACCCAGTTGTTTGACGTCACCATGCCTCAATATGTGGGGGATAGCCTTGATGTGGTGGCCCAGTTTCTAGAAGATAGCCTAGCCTCCACTGAACCAAAGGTATCAAAGGTAATTGGATAATATATATTATAAGATGCGATTGTAAGTGTATCATTATGTTTATGCTAAATCCATGTTTGCTTTCTATCTGTTTCATACATTTTTATTGGAAAAAATATGTGATATTTACAAAATCTGTACCTGCATATTCAAGCAAAACATGTTTCGCTTTATCAGGACAGTCCCGGTCATAAGTTAGTGTTCTACAGCGAGGTGCAGAGATACAGACAGAAAGCCAAAGAGTTCCAAAAAGGCCTACAGGCCAAAGGGGAACAATCTAACATTCTGACAGAATATCTTGGAGATCTTAACAAGGTAAGATGATAAAATATCATTGATAGCACTATTTTATCATTATAATTTTAGAATGTATTGTAACTAAGAATAAAACTACCAACTGTTTGCTGATTTGGAATTTGGAATTTGCCCTTGATGTATTTACAGCGAGTTTTGCATTGTCTAAGCTGTCATTTCTGCTTCAAATTCTCAGGTACCACCGTATAGCCACCATTGTTCAAAAAGGCAAATCAAGATGTCTGTTTGATATTATTGATATCAGTCAATATTTTCATTATATCTGTCTGGTATTATTTCAATTAAGTTAAAATTGTGTTAATGTAATTTATCTGTGATTCTATACCTACCAAAGATGCAACAACAGCAGCAAAGTTTCAACAAGATGGCGTACCTTCAGAAGTTCTATGACCAGATATTTCCATATCTAAATGAGGTAAATTTTAAATTATAAAAAAAAAAACACACTCAACTTAATATATTTAACCATTTTTTAACTTACGGCTGATACTGTATGGCCAGTCAGGGAGTTGAATCATTTCTCGAGGTTTTGAAACTTTGATCTGATTGGACAGACTTTAAATTTCATTTAAATTTCAGCCAGTCATATCCTCAAGGATGATTTCAGACTTGTGCCCACATTTTTATGACCTTGGACCAAGGTTTTTGCCGTCTTCGTAAATGTTTTACTAAGTGTAATTGCCTAAGTTTACAGATTGCTGGCTTAACATATTTTGTTTGTGTATTGCAAGTTCGTATATTATAATTATATATATAATAATACAGTAAAATATATTATATGTCGGTTGTAACTGAATTTGACAAATTAGGACATAGTTTAAATCAATTGTACAGCAACTTGTATTCTTTGCTCAGGATATAAATGGTCATGGTATATATAACTTAAAATAGTATATAACCCTTGCAAAGCCAACTGTATTTGTCCGCTTTTGGATATTGATAAAACACTGCATTGAAATATGACTTTGCTTTGCAGATATTTTAATTACAAATTATATGTACATATTTGTTTCAGATTGTTGAAGGTTTGTCAGCCAATAAAGAGACAAAAGGGCTAGAACTAGACATTAAGATGAGAGAAGTTATAGATCTGATGAATTAAAAACTATAACATGACATGACAAAACCATCCAGTGTATCTATTGACAGCAGTCAGGATACAATAGAAAATGAATACTAGGGATAAAAATGGAGTTGGAGAAAGTTACCTTATCAAGTAACAGATATAGGTTCTACACAATGAATTAATAAGACGACAATTCGACATAATGAAGATATCGAAAAGCCAAGAAATTATTGACACAATGGGGTAACAAATGCAATAATAAAAAACTAAAATAAACAAAGAAAAAATGATAATAAAATAAGAAAATAAACAATAAAATACCAGAAAACAATTCATATAGAATGCTAACACACAAATTATTGAAATAAATAAATAAGTAACGTATTCTATGATTGGGAAATCAGCAGTAACTGATAGTTATAGACAATACCACGTGCCGAATGCATTGATTTACAATATTATGAAATGCCAAATTATTTTTGACACTCTAACATAAACAATAGAAAAACAAAACGTTGCGCCTAATGGCATTATTGACAGAAATGCTTTGAAGCTGTCGCATAAGTAAAGTAACACATTGCTATGAACCTTAAGTCTGCAGGTCAATCAGTTTTTACCTTTCTATAAAAATGTGTAAAGAAAACAAAACAACAAAAGTATGTACCAATGTAACGATGTTTTATTTGTGTCTAATTATTGTTTATCTAAATTTGTTGTTCTTGTTTGGGGCGTTGTGTGCTTTTATAATATTAACACTTTTATGTAAGGTTTAATCGTTTCGTCTTGCTAATTGCATTGAGTGTATTGATATATTCTTTATAAAACTAGATAGAATAGTTTTCTATTTGATATAGCGTGTATCATTAAAATTATATCTGTATTGTAGATTATTTTGCTTCTATAGATGTGGTATATAGGGTATCGTTATATGTAAACTGATTCGAAGTTTATTTATGGAATAAACCGAAGGTTGGCGCGGCTTATGAGTTTGTCATTAAATTGAGCACAAAAGGCGGTGAAAGCTATATCATAAACATAATTAGTTTCATATTCTACAAAGATGTAGGTAATATTTTGTACAAGAAAATAGCAATATCCCGATGCAATATTTATAATGCACGTGTACTGTTGCTCAATACTGCAAAGGTAAACAGAAGAAAGAAACACGAATGAAGTGTCTATACATGTAATTGTTGATTTTTTGCCTCCTTCATTTTCAACAATTCTTTTAAATAAAGAACAACATTAATTGATTTAAGTACTGTGTATTTTAAAAAACACATATAAACAAGGCAGGTAGATTAGAACGAACTGACTGGATACATAAATAAAACATAAGCAGCTGTTGACTAAGTGAGCTTGACACGAGAAAGTTTTGCTGATTTGCGATAGTCTTTGGTCAGTATGCCTACTTCTTTTCATGTTTAAAAACGAAGCCTGAGGACGAGTTTGTTGTTTGATAATTAGACATTACCAATGCCGATACTAATGGAGTGAATAAAGTAATCCCGAATATCAGACTGGTGAGGAAAGTTTTGTGTTTTACTTTATTGAACTTATCACGAAGAAACACCCGTACTTTTTTTGGACCATGTACGTAAACTGACGTCTACTTAAAATAGTAAATGAGCGTTCCTTGAATATAAATAGTTGGATTTCTGTTTGATACGCTAACTCGGAAAGTAGTTCTGTTGTAAAAATACGGTTCACCAAGAGAGCTGATGCAGTCAAGAAGTTTTTTCTTTGTTCTAGGGTGTGGATAGTGTGGATTAGTTATTGAAACGGCTAGCTTAAATAAAATAAAATTAGCACAACAGTTTTGCTGTATGTAACAGACATCGGCATGTAGTCTTCTGATTTAATATTGTAAATACACATTCGACTTCACATTTAGCCTGTATGACTTCCATTATAATATAGCGATTTGCTCCATATATTTATTGTTAATAGTGAAAACAATTTATTTTCCAACAGTAACTTTTCTTAAAATATCGCTCTTGTAATGTTATAATGTCTGTTTTTTACGATTTTGGCAACGGCAGTGTCCGTGGGCGTTTAAGGTTAATTGCGTTCGGGTATGACTATAACCTCTTTCCTTGGAAATGTCGACACCTTGAGCTGAACATACAGTTCTTGTAATAACAAGAACAAAATAATTATAGTATCGTATGTAGACACTTTAACCTTTTAACAACAAACACATTGTGTCATGTATTTACCGTTTGACAGAAACTTAAACCAACGTTCAATGGTTTAATACTTGCATATGTTTATGTAGACAATATACATATTACAATTTACGAAATTGTACATTTTCATATTTTATGTTGCTATAAGTTGTAGCTTATATAGATATATTTTTGGACATATTAGACTGTCATATAGCTTCTTGTAGAATATATCCAGCGATACAATACTTATTATGCATGGAATATTTTGCATATTCTTTACACAATATGTCACACTTAATGTTGCGTCGTTTTTTTATTTTGTGAATTTTGTACATTATAAAATATCATACTTATCGCTTGAGGGTTCTAAATGTGGGTAATTAACGTATCGTAAATGATTATCAATGTATCCAATATGCTTATGTTTATTTTGATGCTTATGGTCACACTATACCGGATAGCATAAATAGACAAGTGCGGACAGGTAACGGATAGAAAAACAACAACATCTAAGTCCAGTAAACCAGCAATGAATACGCAGCGCTCGCGATCGAGGTATGCGCCGCATAAAACGCACAGTAACCGTAATAATAACGGACACGTTAAGGAAAATCAAGGGATACCAAAGGATGAATAACGAACACCGCCAGTTGTGCAATGATACTAATATATAAGGGATTAGATAAACCGAATGATTACCAGCAATGAATTGCATCTGTCGAAAGCAGCCAAGTACTACCAAGAACTAGTTAAATATAACTTTTTTTAAATCATGCTTTAAATACGAACCTTATTTGGATTTACTATGATCTACGTTTTTACATGACTCGTCTACGTATATATGCGCATTCATAAAGAATGCAAACAGGTCGATATTCAAATAGTTTTTTGTTGAAAATATATATCATTTTGTAGTTATTTGTTCATTCTATAATTACTTACATAAAAGGTACTTAGAATCTAACATTTACTGCTGACCGTCAGTTCATAACTTTTGTTGCATGATGAGTTCAGGGAATAGAAAAATTCTTTTTAATATTGCTTAGTTTGTTAATCATGCAAGAAATAATTGTATTAATTTACTCAATCTGTAGATTGATATTACATTTTAGTATTTTCCTCTCTAAAGTAACATTATTCTCCTCTTATAAGAAAACATTTATGTAAAAGTTATTATTCATATTGATTGGTTTTGCCTACATCAGTGTACTGAAGTGAATTTGATATTTGAAAGATATCTAGGAAAAGACTATGTATGCGTGCTTCGAAAAAAGATTACAAGGTAAATTGATTACTATAATGATAAATATTTAATAAAGCAATGCTTCAAGTGTTGCTCTTCAAGGTGTGTGTCTGTTATTAATGTATTTTAGGCTACTTAGTCATCTGTTTAGATCTGTTGATTGTCTGGTATATTCCGTTAGGAGTTCTTTTCCGATAAACAACCCGTTTGTCCGATAAACATCCATTTATAGCTCACGTCTAAAATATATCATCGGACGTTAAATAGATCAGTATTGCACAGGAGCCGGATACAGACCAAAGTAGTTCCGGAATAGAAAGCTAACCACCGGCAACCGGACAATTAACGAATACGAACGGACAAGAACGAATTCTATCGGTCGGTCGTTCTTTTGCTCTATCCGGTGAAGTGTGACCACACCATTTTAGTTTTCTTAAAAATATGGCTTGGCGTGTGTACTTTATGAATAAAAATATGTTGTTTTATTAATTAGTTGTCAAGTTATACTTTCAAAAACTCTTTATACCGTCATTTTGCGTTTGTCTTATCGTTTTTATTGTCAATGTGCAATGACAAAACAGACATGTGACATTATAATTTAATTAGCGTTATAACAATTAGTTGTTGTACCATATGCATAAAAACCCAACAAGAGAACTCAAATGAAAACAAAAGTACATAATTACTGACAAAACGTTTTCGAACAGCCCTGTACGTCCAGGTACATATTTTCTTATTATTACTCTCTGTTCAATCTTTAAATCTTTTGAAGGAACGAAGTCTTTTAAAAAAAATATTGTTTCCGCGCTTCTGTCTGTTACAAGGAAATACATCTCAAATTCAACTGCATTAGCACACCCCCACACCCCTCCACACACACCCCACATTTATAATAAAATAAAACATATATCAAGTTGGTTGCAACAAACAAAAATATTTGTTCTTATTATCGTTTCTAATCATGTACTATGTTTGTCCTCTTTCCCTTTTAAAATATTTTAATAAATCGGAAAATAGACATATTATATATTTTTAAAAAATTACCCTAGATCCTTGGCTAACTGCAGGTGGTTAGTAGGAGGGATGACAAGAAATAAACACATGTCTCGGCAGCCTAAAAATTCCAAATGAGAAAGTAGATTGAAATAAAACAGCCCTGGCGGGTGCGTATGATCATAACAATTTAATAACGTCATACAATGCCATGACGTCATATGCCAAAAGTGTCAAAAGTGAAATGCAAAAAAAATACGAAAAAATCATTAATTTTTCTAAAACAACCCAAACCAACAAAATAAAAGGTAATAAGTTTTAAAATAACATATAAAAAGCCGAGGATTATCCGCAGTTGGCATATTGTATAATAAAGGTACACAAATCCGGATGGTATACCTACTGTGCAATCTCACGTAAAGGGCATGGAGACTGCTCAAGTTGTATCACAAATCCATCTGTGACTGTTCAATTATGGCTTTAAGTCACTGTTTTCATATAGTCTCAACGACCTGTCCGGTCATCGTGTAATTTAAAAGCAATGCAAGTTCTTGACTGTAAAAGGGTCAAGTGCAAGCAATGCAGTACAACCGGGTTGTAAAAGTCAGCCATACATTTTCTGCTAGGTTTGTAAAGTGGTCAGAAAAGTTATTGATAACGTAATTTTTAATGTAAACTCCATACATTTTTTACTAATCGGTATTTAAAATCGTATATTATAGCCCCTTATAAACACAAAAAGATAAAGTAAAAGTTTATAAAGTAAAATTTCAGTAATCATCCGCATTGTCTCTGCAAACTTTGTTATAACAATTTTTTTACTTTATTTTTTATTTCTTTATGAGTTTAGCTGTGTGTATGAGAGTCATTATTGTGTTCTTTTTAAATTAATAGCAGCAACATTATTTTTTGTTAAAGTAGCATTAGGCGAGTAGATTTAAAACGACATTTGCAGTACAATCACATAGCCAAACACATAATGTCCTAAGAATTGGAAACTTCATATGTTTATTGCCAAGTAGCAAAAGTTAAAGCGACTTTGTCACAGTTGGTCAAATGTACATTTTAAAATGTTTGTTACGATGCAAAAGTCGTGTATTGACTTTATATTGGGATGAATGCTTTTCAATATGTTCATCACTTTATTATATTTATAAACTGCGCAAACGGTCAAATACATCAAAGTGTCCACATTTACGTTTACGTCTGCTCGGCTAGGCTCGATATTGACACAATAATCTAACTACATATGCAGTGCGGACCGCATGGCTGGGTGACTACAGGAAATTTCCCTTTATTGTGATGCATAAAGCATGGTTAACATCCTTTTAATTTAAATCATTCTGGGTGTACATATATACATCTCGTATTGCGACGAAAATAGGCGCCTGCTCAAGTGATAAATAACGTACCTAAAGTGTGTGATTTATTTAACAAGGATGTGTACAACACAATGTGAATTTTAAAGCAATACGCATTAGATATCCTGTCTTTCATGAGATGTCAGATGTGTTTTCATCATTGCGCTTGTCAGGTGATACTTTTCCTTATAACGCAGAAAAATAAAGGATCTTTTGCATCTTATTTATACGGTTATCTTATTTTATTACCATTTTGGTACGGTCACACTTACAGCTTAACCTTAAACCCTTGATTTAACAAAGGAAGTTAGAGATCGAAGATATGGAGACAGAGGGGTAGATAGATAGTAAGAGTGTCGGTTGACAGGCAGGTATATATATATATAAATATTGAATTTAATTTTGCGGGATTTGTTTTTCTAAAATAATATTTCCTTCAATAAACATACTTTAGAATACAAGAAATTGAATACATTAAATACTTCATCCTTTATAAGACACATATCTTTTTGATGTTCAAATATCCTTATGGTCGGTTTTTCAATGTCCTGAACGGCGATCGCCATTTGGAACTTCGTACATATTTCTTTTACTTTATTGAAAATGTGTTTTAATCCCCGATGTTGTAATTTTTGATTGGCCGGATGAAAGTATAATATGTTTCTTGATAAAACTAATAGGATACCACCTTAAAATACTCTCCCAAAAGCATAGAACTGTGTCCGAAAACTAGTTTATAGGAAGGGTAAGAGGATAGATAAAAGCATTCAGATTACAAGCTAATCTTGTTATCTATTTTAAAGTACAACTGAAGCCAAGGAACAAAATAAACTGACGTGACTGGTTTAATAGATGTCTTACAGAACGGATTTTAATCATATTCATGCAAACCATTGGAAATTACATTCTAAATAATTCTTAATAAATTATTATTAAATAATATTGTTTGCATCTAATGTTCTTATTTTGTATGTTGCGAAGGAATAAACAGAGAATTGTGTTTTTTACACTGATTCAAACATGTTTGAAGCCGCGTTAACTTGTCATGTGTCAGGCCAAGAGATATTGTAGCTTACTAGCAACTCGTGGGTTGGAGCAAACACCACACTGTCTTCTAGCTGACCTGCAATACGTCGATGGTTCAACCCAGACACTTTATTGGATTTCCTCATCAAAATTTGCTGGATGTCGTTATAATTAACATAATCGTGGCACTGCGATGTACTTTAAAAGAAAATAAACAAAACATAAGCATATGTTTTTATTTTTAAGTAAACCACACCTAAAAGAAAGACGTATTTTTGCAATCAATGGGTGAGGGACGTCACTATTTAAACTTTTAAATATATAAATATATAATATTGTATGGCAAAAAACGGAACCTAGCGGTTTATTACTTTTAGTAGCCACACATTTCGATTATTACGTAGGAGTCTCCACAATTTACCAATGTTATTATTTTGCTTGAACGTCCTAGCTTTCTACAAATGTGAATAGTTTTATTTGTATGTGTCGTTTATATGATATAAAGTATTAAACATATTTTTGAAAACTGATCGCCAGTTTGATTTCTAAACTTAGGTTAGTGTGTATTTAATCACAATATGAGAACGAGGAAAAGTCTTTTCAGAAAATATAACTGCGTTGATCTGGTGCAATACCTCTAAAATGAATAATATGAATAATATGTTGACGCGCCTCATTTCCTTTTCCGCAAACTAGAAAAAGACGAAAAACAAAGCATTGGGCAAAATACCTGATGAGTAACAAGCATTGGGGAAAATACCCGATGAGTAACAAGCATTGGGGAAAATACCTGATGAGTAACAAGCATTGAGGAAAATACCTGATGAGTAACAATAACAAAAAAGCATTGGGGAAAATACCTGATGAGTAACAATAACAATAAACTGAATTTTGAAAGTTAAGTTTGTATCGTATGTTCGAAATGGGTTGAGTACAGGCTTGATGTAAACTGATAAAAACGCGACGAGACCAACGCCATTTCAGCTTAACAATGTATAATGAAGATTGAAGTCTCATGCACATAAACTGGTTTTTACCCCTTTACACGCTCACACGTTTATAATAAGCATCCAAAACTGTATAAAAAATATGGAAAATGCTATATTTATGCCAGCCCAGCCCAGCCCAGCCCAGTCCAGCCCAGCCCAGCCCAGCCCAGCCCAGCCCAGCCCAGCCCAGCCCAGCCCAGCCCAGCCCAGCCCAGCCCAGCCCAGCCCAGCCCAGCCAAGCCCAGCCCAGCCCAGCCCAGCCCAGCCCAGCCCAGCCCAGCCCAGACCAGACCAGACCAGACCAGACCAGCCCAGACCAGCCCAGACCAGACCAGACCAGACCAGACCAGACCAGGGTTTTGTGAAATGCGATTTGTAGCAAATCTGTCTGAGGTGTCTACAAACGGTTCTGCCAAAACATTGCCACAAATCCTCAACCAGAAACAGATTCATTTGGCGGCTTTTATTGACAATAACGGCAAAATGGTTTTAGGCTACAATACAACAGATAATGGATATATTACTTGCAAAATCACAGACAAAGAGCTTAGTAGATTGTCTCCTGGTAGAGAAGACTCTTTGGGATCTGAACTGGCCACTGCTTCCCAGCCTCTCATATATTTCAAAAAGGCATTACCGAATATATCAAATGAGAACAGAAATTATTTTCTAATCTATGAAAGAAGTGTAACCAATTACAATTCGAAAATGGTGATAAAGTGTGAATCAGGCTTCACCAAAATAAATATAAATTGCACTCGTGACAACAAGACCTACAACTTGATCCAAGATGCTGATATATTCGACACGGAAACCTCAGCTGGGATGGTCTTTGTAGGAGCCTTTGTGTCTTCTGATAACCCACTATCTGTATCTGGTGACAGTGTTGTCTGTATCCAGAAACTCAACCTGATAGATCAACAAATGCAAACGGTGAGCCGTAGATTAATATCTTCTTTATTTGATCTTCTATTTCTTTGATTTTTTTCAACTTTTTGTCGAGTCAAATAAGATGGAACCAGCCAAATGAACAGAGCTGGATTTGTATGTGAGCTTATTACATTACAAAAATGGCTTCATCCTCCACACAGTGTAAAATTACAATTCATTTAATTATAATAATCACAACCATTTAAATGGATTTAATATTTCATTAATGCATATAATACAACCTAGAACTAAAATGTTTATCTTTATCTTAAAATAAACTTTTCTCAGACATAATTGTCTTTTTTCCTTTTTTTAAGACTTCCTGTAGAGATAATTATCAGGCAGCTGATGTTCTACTGAACTCATCATATCTACTTCCAAAGGGCGAAGGCTTCATAACTGCAATCAAGGGAGACAGGGGACCACTGGCGAATATGTCTGTCGTATATATTGGAACGTCCAAAGGGAGCTTTATTCAGGTAAAATTACAATTTATTATGTTCATTATGATTAACAATACAAATTAACTGATATAATTTTATTTTGGTACACTAAAGTATAAAAGAAAACATTTTTCATTACAAATTGTTAAACTAAATTATGTTTGCCTTCTAATTTCCGCTACAGCTTCCATCTGACATTTGAGATCTCATATACATGTATGTTAACACATTCGTTTACAAAGAATTGACAAATGTGTAGCGGTTACCATGTCAATATTCAATACTTAAATTGCTTAAGATAACATGTAGAAACCCTCATAGAATTCCAATCATTCAGTCATCTGTAGGCGAGATGACTCTTCATTATTATATTATCTGGTTGCCAAGAACGCCCACCATTATTTTATTTTTATATATTATTTACGTTGAATGATATGATTTGCAAAATTACTGTCAATAATTTGTGCATTTAGGACATAATCACTCAAGTATGTCATTTAAGTGTAAGTGTTAATTTCTATATGAGCTGGAGTTCTTATATGACACGGTAATATATTTTCAGTAAACAGTCAATACAGTAACTTCTTGTCAATGTTAATAAAAGACATAAGGTTTCCACAATAAAGATTTATCTGATTTTACCGTTTTAAACATATTTTAAATATGTCATTTTGCTCGTTTCTTCTTCTGAAAATCTTTCACAGAAACGTCTTAACAGCGCATGCAGTATATGCTTGTGCACCATTTTTTTCTTAATATTAATTCATGAAGAAGTCAAACGTTATAACGGATTTAAATATGATTTTGGAAAATTGTATGGAAAAATGTTGGCATGTTGTTTTGATATCTTTTGTTATTGATCTTTACCTTGAGTAAATTTGCCAGTGCTGTCCTATTTGCCATATATATGTTCTTAAGTGAACTGGTACGCATTTTGCCGCAATATTCTTTGCATGGATCTCTGTAATAAGTGGTTAACCTACATTATACACTTCGGATAATTCATGAATCAAATTGGATGTATGTAGGTAGGTCATTTCCCTAAATGGGACTGCTTTTGTGGCAAACGTCAAAATAAAGATGGCAGCTCGGATGACAGCTGACTACAGTACGATGCCTGTAAAACTTCCATTTTTGTCGGCTTTAAATGTAAATGTAAATGTAATTTATTTGATAAAAAACCTATTTCTACATAGATACAATCTATATATACAATGGCGTTGTACAATACAATAGAAACGAAAATGATTACATTATTAAAATAGTAAAATACTAACTAAATAACAGCGTAATATCAATACAAGTGAACAACAGCCTGAAAAATAAAACCCTGACGAATCTTTAAATATCATAGTACATGTAACAACAATGATGTGAATGCCATACTGGAAAGCAGAACATAGACACACCTTAAAATAATTCGTAGAAGCGACTAAAAAAATATGTTTTCAGATTCTTCTTAAAAGCGTTTCCTGAAATAGATATTTTACGTTATTTGGTAAATAGTTCCACAATCTTGGACCAGCTGTCTCCTATCACAAAAAGTAGACATTTTGTTAAAGGCACATTATACTGTATACATGATTCCTGAACATTGGACCTTAGACCTAGTCGACTAACGGACTTCTCAGACAATAGCTCATTCAGATATTTTGGGGCATTTCCAGAGGTACAGTTATACATATATGTCAGCAGTTTGAAAGTGATTCTAGCCTTTATTGGGAGTCAATGTAGCTGAAACAAAGCATCTTTAGCACTGTCAAATTTTCTGTTGTTTAGAACTAGTTTTGCGCACATATTTTTTATCCTTAGTAATTTATGTATATCAGCGTCAGCAATACCATATAAGATGACATTACAATAGGCAAGATGGGAAATAACTCATGATAATACTAGAGTCTCTGTTGCAGCTTTGGTGATGTACTTACGAATACTCTTAATACGTAAACTGTTTATCATGGCTGTACGACACTTACGTTTAACATGTTCCTTAAATGTTAATGATTCATCTAAAATGCTCCAAGGTATCTGATAACCCTTTCCCTACTTACATTGTCACCAGCAATGTTAACAACTTCTGTTGAACATTTAGATAGCATTTGTCTACTGCCAAACATAATAAATTCCGTTTTAGAAGAGTTCATTTTCAGTTTAGTTTGGTTCATCTAATCGTTTATTGTAATAGCGCACTGTTCTAGTTTATTAATGTTCTGTAGTTCTAATTCTGGTGTTGTTGGTTGAAATCGTTTATGGGCAATATGATCATAAGCAAATCCATAGAGAGAGATTGAAGGCGGTATTGCGTCAAATAAAGTTCCGGCATAAGTAAAGTATAACCAGGGCCGAAGACAACTACCCTGTGGAACACGACACTCCAATGATCGCGCCGAGGACAGAGCGGAGTTAATGCTACGTGGTCGTAGGTACGAATCCATCCAGGCTAGAGCAGTATCACGTAATCCATATTGGTTTTCTAGGACGCTAAGAAGAATTTCATGGTCTACCGTATCAAAGGCAGCACTAAGGTCAAGCGCTATCACGTCCGTCACCTCCTTATTCTCCATACCAGCTAAATTATCGTTCACCAGTAGGAGTAGTGCTGACTCGCATGAATGAGCACGGCCTTCTCAATCAGTTTGGCTAAGAATGACAAGTTAATCACTGGCCTATAATTCGAAAGTACCAACTCTTGTCCGGTTTTCTTCAAATCTATATCATCCAACTTCAATGTTTCCTAGCGCAGTAGACACGCAGATGTCATTGTTTATGTTTTGTGCGAACTACATTTTAGGCATATTTTTCTTCCGTCTTCCGGCGAACAAAACGATCGTGATTTCTATAGGTATCATTGCACCAGAGACATCCGAGGGATGATTGTCCCGAGGACGGAATTACCCGAGAAGCTGCGATTGCATTATACAGACCTAGAGATACGCGTTTTCTGTAATTGGCGCCACTCTGGAGAGCAGTGCCTCTTATGGAATGCATTTTAATGGACGACAGTGTAGCTGACAAGAAACAGGAAATCACAGCTGCTCTGTGAGACTTTTTAAAGAGAACAGAACTTGGTAACATTGTAGCTTCCAACCATAATTTGTAGCTTGCAATTATAAAAATAGCTGACATTCATAGGAATTCGCAGCTGTTTTGGCGAAGAATTGTTTAACAAAAGAAACAATACCAATAGTGGCAATGCAGCTTGTAATTACAGATGTAGCAGAGAGAAACGAAAACTTGTTGCTGTCAAGTTTCATGTAATTCATCGACAGTGTAAAAGAGTGTTTAGTTCCCAGAATAAGAATATATGACAAAGTCCTATGAGTATTGCAACATATACCAAAATCCGAAAAGGCACAGAACAAAGGTATTTCACATGCAAGCCAAGCGAAAAGTAAGAACAAATTTGCGATTAGTCATTTAAGGAAAAGAGCAAACCCGACAGTTACCGCCTTGGAACGGTCAGTCGGCAATATGGACCGACTGGGGTGCTTAAACCGGTTTTACAGAGCTCTAACCTCGCACTTCCTGACGAGTTTCTCAAATGCAAGCAATGAAAAGAAAAACGATCTATTTGAAAACAAAATGTCCATGCGCTGATACTTTCTATACGTTATGACGAAAGTAGTGACGTCATCGAAAAATAATGTCAACATTGTGTTCAGAAAAGGAATATGGTATTATTATCTTATTATTATTATTATTATTATTATTATTATTATTATTATTATTATTATTATTATTATTATTATTATTATTATCTTCTTGTTTAAAGCGCATGCTCTTTCTGGCGCCTTGGATGTCTCACATCCTAGCTCTTTCTGTACTGATTTGGTATGTTTACTTTCTTTAGTGTTGACAAATAATGGAAGTTTTTCTAACTGTAGATCAAAGCAATTAACAGACGCATCTTTACCCAATATGTGCAAGGTTAAGCCACGTTGTTAACGAGTTACATAGAACACGTGCTTGTTGTGATACATTGTGTAAACACTTGACTTATGAATGATTATAAACTGCCATAGTAATATTTGGAAAATTATATACATAATGTGGAACAGTCCATTATACAAGATATATGGCTATATCTAGCTATAGTTGCGAGTTTGATAGCATACAGAAACCACCACCACAGCTTCACTTTTAAGCAACAATTAATATAAGTATTCCACAGGTTATTATAAAATATAAATATTCCACATGTTATTTCAAAATATAAGTATTCCACAGGTTATTTTTAAAATACTCAGATAATTACCGGGGCGAAAATTCAATTTGTTTATTTATACTATTCGTAAATGTGGAATTGGAGTAAAGGGTGCATCTATATATCTAGATTTAGTTATGTTTTCATTTAATTGATATAGAGGATATTTGTCTGTCACGGTGTAAGATCGTGTTTTATTTCATGGGCTGTCACACAAACATAATATCATTTCTCTATGACCATGAGTGAAACAAACATAGGATTATTAAATGAATATTCTGTTTATATCATGCTTATGTCGTCTTTAAACTTTATTTTAATATATTTAAATTATTAACTTCGCTGGGACCTTATCATTTCATTGTTGGCCAGAGAGAAAAAAATAAGGTTATCTACACTGGTATTTCTCAATCTTTAACTAACAAAAGCTTTACAATATACTGTGTTACTTAGAGGTTTTGCTATACAATATTATACTGTTATTAATTGTATGAATTTATATTTATATAATTATGTGGCCCGTTAGTATTGTACCGAAAGTAATGTTAATAAATTAGGTTAATTATTATCTGCTTATATATGTTGAAAGTAGCTCTATTAGTCGCTTAGTAAATAAATTTGTTTTACTCGACTTTGCTTGCAGTTGAAAATAGATGATGTAGGTTTTTGACAACACTTTCTTGTCAACATGTGGAAATGCACACATTTATATCATTAAATTTATTTTTTAGACCTGTTTGACTTCATTGGGAGAACCATTACAAAGTTTTTCTAGCAGAGTTGTGCAGGAAGGGTCACCAGTGGTGACCATGAAATCACACAATAATGGAAGTGGAACTTATGTTGTCACTGGAAAAAGGTACAGTATACATGCTTTAAAAATCAGCAATGAGCTAAATATTCAATTTCATTAAATAGTTTGCTTTTGAGCTAAAAATTCATATAAGTAAATTGTTCTCTCCCTTTCAGTTAAGTTAAAAGCAAACCTTACAGTTATCAATTAAATGTTATTTCTTTTGGCATTTACCATACAATACAAAATGTAACAGGCATAAAAATAAGGAATAAAAACACTGGAATTGTACATAGTTCATCAATATGTGTCAAAAACAATATAAACATGTTTGGTTCTTTCCTGGGTTTATCTTTCTACCAACAATATAATTCAATGTTAAGGGGGCAGTTTCTACTTAGAGCAGATATAGTGCTTCAGAGTGCATTACATGCCGTGATCCTCGGACATGACACCCATTCATATTATCCTGACACCGACCAGACGTGAAATTAGCCTTTCATTTGTAGCGTGTTAGCAAGGTATCTTTACCAGTTCTTTTGCGAGGAATTTAGTTAAAGATTATAACAGATTATAAGTTACACGTTATTTTCAAAGGACTAACTATATATTTTAGAGAGTTTATTTCCTTTGCATTTAATCACGAGTTAAAATAATAGTAATTACATAAGAATGTATAATTTTGTAGACGTATTTCTGTTATCATACCTTAACTGTTTTATACAACATCATGACATTATCTTCATTTCAGATTGCATGGTATTCGTCAACAAATTGTGAAAGGTACAAAAAAATGCAATGAAATGACCAAAGCACAGAACCCATTTTGTGGATGGTGCAGTTTTAAAGGAAGGTTAGTAATTCTGCCTTTTTTGCGGCGATGCTGAGTTGTTTGTAATCACTTAAATCGGTTCCATACTGTAAAATTACCCATTGTTTTATTTGTAATTTAACAGCATGTTATAAATTCGTGCGGCCGGACCTGGTAGCGCAATCGGCAGAGCGTCGGCTCCAGGTAGGGGAGCCCCAGGGTTCGATCCCGGACCCTTACATACTAAAGTTTAAATGGTAGTGATGTAGCTCCTTGCTAATTCTCAAGCAAATATAAGGATAGTTTCCCGACTGGTTTGCCTAGTGGCAGGATAATGTGACTGTGTGTGGTATCATGCCAGGTGTTTACGGCATGCAATACAAGTGGACAACGTCTCCAGATAACTGAAATACTGTTGGTGGGACGATAAACATAATAAACAAGCAAACAAATTCGTGATTAAACAACTGCACATATTAAGGTCGCAAGAACTGGTTTAAATATATTAAATCGTAACCAAACAGCACTATGATAATTTGTCTGCATTTGCAGGTTTTAAGAAACTAAATTATCTCGTTATATTTCTTCTATGCAGAGAAATATTTAAAAATGAATGTAAGATTTTAGTGTTTAATAGGTAAATAAGGAAACATCCTATCAAAGAGTCCACACATATTTAAATCTAATCTACCTTTAGACAAAGACAACCAGGGTAAATGTAATTGTTACAAAAACACAGAGACAAGACAAAACACACAAAAAGAAAAACCATCAGTTACCGCCCTGGAACGGTCAGTCGGCAATTGGCATCGAAGGGTTCATAGTTCGAACCTCAAAACTCAACAACTGATGTTTTCATTGGGCAAGAATATGCACGTTCCACATTCTTAATTACTGTTAACATATCGCAATTTACTTTTCAATGAAATATATATAACATAGCAAACTACACTTACACTTACACCACAGCAGGACAGTGTGTATAAAGTATTTTACAACCTAGAAAAAAGCATTTAAGCCATAATTCACCATAGGAAACCCTTTTATTATGTAGCTATCTTTTGTGGACTGTCAAATATGTATATGTAGGACTCTTTCTTTAGGTTTCGATCTGTTCAGAGCCATGTATACTCTGCTGCAGGCTGGAGTTTACGTTTAAGATATTCGTTTGCTCACGAACACTATTACGAGGTAAATTACTTGTCGCTTTGTGATTGTTGAAATCAGCTGGTTTGGAACGGTATTGTACTACAGTGCTACAGATAATTACTACCCTATTGCTTGTGCTACCCATGACGTTAGCTAAAAAGCAACACAATGAAAGTTTGTGTTTTATTTCTCTTCCTTGAAAATGAATTACATGCATGTGTTTAATAAAACACTTTTATAGTCAAGTAATTAAAAAGGAATAAACATAAATCTAAAATAGATTTTGAGTGTTGTAAACGCAAAGATATGTGTACAAAAAGATTGTATTATATTATATGAAAATGGGACTTTCGTTTATACAACTGTTATAACATATGATAGGAGTACGGCAAGGTCTGAATGCACATCAAGTTGGAGATCCATGGTTGAACCTTGCAGTTCTATCCCAGCCTCTTTTGGGTTCCAACACGAGGGAGAACGTCAACAGGTAAATCCGTAATGGTTCTTATTATAAAGACAAAGTTATTTGCCTGGTGGCTTAATTGGGGAATGTTACATAATTATATTAAAGCAAATATATATTTCTAACCTGTTAAAACACGTTACGATTGCTAAAAGTTTTGTCTTTTGTATTGGAAATAGACCTGGGTTGATTTCTTTTGTTGAAGTCTATAACAGTTGGACTGGGACTGTGCTGTTATTGCATGCTATACTAGCGTTCAGAAGCGCTGTTTTAGCGGGGTAAGCTTTACCCTGTAAGCGATTACACGTGATCAAAATCCTAATCTCTTTTGCAGATGACTGTTTGCCCCAAACAGATAAATATGTCTTTATCTGTTTTTCTTTTTTTTTTGAAGCAGCTATACCCCCTGTTAAGTACATTTAACTTCTTGTAAGCACGTTCGGCAGAAGACGAAAAATACAGTGCATGGCCCATTTATTAGCAATCAAACTTTGAACTTAGTTCAAATTAAAAAGTTAAACCATATAATATTTTCAGATTAATATGGCGGACAACAATCATTCAAAGCAAGACATAGGCATCCTATCGAAGGATTCCCTCACCTCGCCGTCAGTGGCAGAACAGGTTAAAGAAATCAACGGTAGGTCATCCAAAACAAGTTGTTCTTAGGTAGACATTCACGTACAATGTAGACATTCACAATATTTTACATCTTTAATATCAGGCTTGAATATAAACAAGAACAAAATTATTAATATATTTTACTCAAAACTTACAAAAACCATACAAATCACAATTTAAATTTAATGTCAGCACCTTCACATCCAGCTCTAAACTTGTTTCCTTCCGTTTGCACTCTCGTGAAATATTGTCATAAATTTGAAAAGCTATTGGCACTTTAAGACCCATAAATACCATCAGGGGCCTTTGACAAAAATGTAGTTCAATCACACTTTTTTCAGAGTCAATATCAAATCACTTATTTATTATCATATATAAAAGCCCATTTTACGAATGACTTTGTCTATATTTTTGCCGACGGTGCTGTCTAATGAGATAAATGCTGAAATGTCCTTATGTGTCGTGATTTTGTCATTTTAAAATTAAATTAGCATTAACAATACCCGTGTCTAGAGCTGTGTAAATTTTAATATATGTATATGTTGTGGTTTCATAGGAACGTGTCATCGATAAGTATGATCCAGTGCCTGTGTACTTAATGAGAGCGATATCTTTATATATGCATGTTCCAGTGACTGTGCACATAATGAGACTGATATCTTTATATCTGCATGTTTCAGTGACTTTGCAGATATCTATATGTTTGTTTATTCCAGTGACTGTGCACTTAATGAGACACATATCTATATGTTTGTATGCTCCAGTGACCGTAAATCTAATAAGAGCGATATAATTATATCTTTATATTCCCGTGACTGTGCACTTAATGAGACAGATATCTACATGTTTGTATGCTCCAGTGACTGTACACTTATTGAGACACATATCTGTATGTATGTATATTCCAAAGACTGTGCACGCACTTAATGAGACACATATCTATATGTTTGTATATTCCAGCAACTGTGCACTACAGAGACACATATCTGTATGTTTGTATATTCCGGTGACTGTGCACTTAATGAGACACATATCTGTATGTTTGTATGCTCCAGTGACTATACACTTAATAAGAACGATATCTTTATATATGCATGTACCAATGCCTGAGCGTTTCATGAGAGCAATATCTTTATATTTGTCAATTCCAGTGAATGTGTACCTAATGTGAAAGATATTTATATATTTGTATGCTCCATTGGCTGCGCACTAAACGATACTAGATCTAGATATCTGTATGTTCCAGTGACTCTGGACTTAATTTGAGATATATCTATATACCTGACTGTGTACTTAATGAAGAAGATATGTAAATATCGGTATGTTCCAGTGACTGTGGACTAAGTGAGCGAAATCTATATGTCCGTATGTCCCAGTGACTTTATGTACTTTTTATTTGCTGTATAATATACCCGTGGCTGCACTTAAGCAGTGATAAAATGACATGTGCATATTAGCAGCCAGGAATAATTTATTTTGTTGTTTTAATACAAATATTGGTTCGAGTTTCACATTTAAAGGTAATCATAACATGCAAATCAAACTATACACTTAAAATATGTGTAGATGATATTCTCAGTTAAAGTTATTCCCTCTAAGTAACCAGTTGTTACTTTTAAGCGCATTTCATGAAGGCTCCTAACTAAAAAAAAGACACACACCTTTTGAGTCCCATACATATTTCTTGGCGAATATTATGTAATGTGTGGTGTTTTAGTAATATAATGAAGATAATGCTTTTTTTCATTTCTCCTATCTACATGTCATTTAACCTTTTTAACAATAACAAACAGCAACATTTTCTTGCTCAAAGTAAAAACCTCACGTTTTTGAAAAGTTGTTGTTATTAGAAAAGAGCTTTAAAAAGGTTTGTGTTGTATATGACTTCACGATTATGCTTTATACGTTTTTCTAGATTGATACAACTCTTTATTATTATGATGAGCCTATAAGCATTCTTTGCTGCACGTGAGCATTATTGTACGCCTTTGTTAAACTGCAGAAGTTACAGCCACCATAGCTGCATAAAGAGAAAGCACACAATTTACATGATTTACTGTTCATAAGTTTTATTGGCCATTTTAAGTATGTTTTACAGTAAAACTATTGCCATTATTATTCCCTCTTGTATTGTTTGTTATGAATCATCCAATCACAAGAGTTTTCGATAATAAAATAACCATAATGACTATTATAAATACTGTCTAACCATTTTATCTTAATTTTCGAGCACTGAACACTACAGTGCCTGTGGCAATTTGATTATGTAAGTTTCCTTGGCACTGTAATACTAGAGACGTCTATATTTCTATAATTTTCAGTGACTATTTACTAGGAAAGATGTCATTTTATTAACATCCAATGACTTTGGTGCCGTATGACCTTTTAAGTGTCGGTGTGCCGTAAAGCCAAATAAATAAATTAAATAAACATCTAGTGACTGTGAATTGAAAAGTATGAATTTTCTGTTTTTTAATTGACAGTGTACCGGTGCGTAAGTATGGCCTATGACTGTACCCATTGCCAGTCCTTGAACTCATCAAGGTACCCGTGTCACTGGGACAACATTACCGGAGCATGTGTCACAGGACAAAGGACTACTGTTCAATGTCCAAGTGAAACCATAACCAAGGTAATGCTTTTGGTTTTATTAATTCTTTTATCTTGTTTTGCTTTATGGCGAAAACAAGCAAAACGACACAACAAATTAAATTAAAACATCATCGCTGATTATTAACACTTAACTGAACAGATTTTAAAACGCATAATGTATCATTACTAGTCCAACACATGTTGGTCTAAGTCTCCTGTGAATTGGTCTATTTTCCATTTTTTTATTCTTTTATTCCACTTGGTCGCATAATACATAAGTTTGTTAGAAATTTGCTTATAACTTACCATAATATGGGATTATATTTTTGACACGTTTTTTAAAGAAGATAATCAGTCATCTTACAAACATTTTGGCATCTTTGTAAAATCCAGTGGGAGATAGGAGTATCGGTAGAATAACGGTAAACCCATAGAAAATAGTTTCTTATGTATTTCACTGAGACGGTTAAAAACGAAAGAAATTCAAAGCGCTTAGAAGCACTGTTTTGGCGGTGTAAGTTTTACTCTGTACACGAGTACAAGTGTGCTTTAAACAATGGTCAAAATTGTTCCGTAGTAATCATTTGTTCAACATATTGGAAATTGGACAGCAGGCAGGTCTTCAGCTGTAAATAAACACCTCTTCTAAAATATAGATTAAACATTGGGACACAAGTTACATCACAGTTACTATCATCCGATAATAGAAACCATTTTTATTAAACATTCAATACTTTCTACATGATTTTGCATTATAACTTAAGGTAGAGCTTAAATAAATGGTCATACATGCCACAGGTTTTGACCACACTAAACTTAGTTTGAAACGAGCTACTGCCGCTGACGCCAATGTGATCTGATTCTAAAACTCCCGAGTGCGCCATTCCTCTCTGAACGCTTGTGGTAGCATTAGACTAAGAAGTTGATACGATTGCAGTTTTTCATTTTATAATCTGGTTTATATTCGCAGAAGACAGTGATGCCCCCCTGCGAATATCGCAAATATATCGGCCTTTCCTATATCATTTGTTCTATAGTATTATATACGTACGCGGCATTGTTCATTCATAAATCTGCATTTCATGTACATGTGTATATCTGAATTACACACTATAATAACTTTAAACAGATTACAATATTAAGGTTTTCATTTGAAGCATGCCTGGATTCTTCTAATCTCCTTAGACATACCCATTTGTTATGTACACGCAATACTTCTTCCGTGGCATCAATAACTGACCGCGAATAGTCAAGGTCATCTAGGTTTAATCCTGTGCTTCCGAAATCCAACTTTCTCATAACTCTGAACGGTGTTGTTTGCGCCACATCCCAAAAAATCTAATTTGGTAGGTGGGCTCACAATCCCGAAAAATCCCTTTTTAATATCTGTGTAGAACTTTCTGTAACTATTAATAGAAGTGATGAAATAACAACACAATGTATTATAACGCACAGTGAATATCTATGTGAGACTTGAACATAAGCATTTTATTAGATATTTATCCTCAAATTATTATGTCAACTTGAAGAAGGTTTCTAATGAATAAATCGGGAATTATCAACTACATTGGATTTGTTTATTAACTTCATAATTTCTAGAAAATGTGTGAAAATGTAAAAACATGTTTTTGTTTTATTGTGTGTGTGTTTGATGTCGACAAATAATCACAAGTGCTGAAAATCAACGCAAACTTTAGGTCCAAATAAGTCCGGACTAAAGCGAAGCTTGTGCCTTTAAAGCAGTAATCTATGAATTCTGTATTCGACTTAGTGTAAAAGCACTAAATTTAAACTGCCTGAACATAAAATAGTGGATTAGAGAGTTACACCTCACGAATAACTAGCATGAACAAGTCGAGCTTTGTTTTATTTATGAAGTCATAAATACTGTACCTATTATAAACATTTTGTGACATTGTAATATGTGCTTATTTTTTTAGTTCATTATTCCTGCGATCATAATGGACCAAAACGATGCATTATCGAAAGTTCTTTTATAACATGTAAAATCGAGATATAAAGATAAACAATTTATTGTTCTTTTAACAAACAGTTATGTTTGTAAATGAGAACACATACTAGACAACAGTGTCCATGGCTTTGAAAAGAGCATTACTATGTCATTAAAACCGGATTTTCATCAAATATGGATAGCTTGTGACAAATAGACTATAGCAGTTTTAACAACTATTGGTCATTAAGTTTAAAAGGAAAACTGATTTTAATAAGCTATGCTTAACTACATCGTTACTTTATGACTATCTGGCGGGTTTACTTAGATAGCTAACTATGAGCAGCTATAACAGGAACAGTATGCAGACTACAAAAGTCATCTTATCATTTCAGGTTTTTAATTATCTGAGCTCTTTCCTTTTCGCATAGTTAAAATGTGACGAGGGAATTTTTTGGCATTATGCACTGCAATTTAACACGCATTGTACTATTTCCATGATTAATTTACAGATAACTTCCAAAGATGAACCCCAAAAGGTAAAGGTTATTGCTGCAATTGTTTTGGGAGTTTTAGTTGGATCAATTATCCTGGGTATGAATTTTTTTGCTTTGAACAATCCCATAAATTATATAATTATATACACATGTTGAAATTTAAGTAGCTATCAGCAGTATTTTAAAATTTAAAAGTCATCTAATAGACCGTTTGTGTCGTCGTGAATGCGTGTTGGGTATATGAATGCTACTGCGTGTGTATGTGTGTTTGTGTGTGTATGTGTGTGTTTGGTGTGTGTGTGTGTTTGTGTGTGTATGTGTGTATGTGTGTGTGCGTGTGTTTGTGTGCGTATATATATATATATATATATATGTGTGTGTGTGTGTGTGTGTGTGTGTGTGTGTGTGTGTATGTGTGTGTGTGTGCTGGTGCCTGGGGTCTGTATGGAAGGATGAGTGGGGAGTGATGACGGGGTATTGAAGCCTATACCTCCTCGGATGCGGAGTCCAAAAATTTAAACAACTATGCCATGGACGTTTACTTACAGTTACCTCGTAACTAACTGATTGTTGGAGTACACGTTTTCTCGTTGACATATATTATTTAAATTTGATTTAATTCCTTTTATTCTTTTTTTTTTGTCAATGCGAACTAAAAATGAAATATTTACTGATAACAATTAATTTAGAGATACATTAAAAACAATTCAGATACCATCTTTTCAACGACAAACTCTTTTACTTTCTGTAACTTTTAAATGTAATTAAGTTGAAATTGTTTCGTGGAATTTGACAGTTACTTAAGGAAATAAACCCAAAATTATTTGACACAACGAACATGACACATACAAATTACATAATGGTCTTACATTGTGTAATCATTAGTGGAAACCAACTATAAAACAAACCATTCAAGATTATATTTTCTTAAATTCAACTGATCTCTTTTATATACAGTTGGTTCAGTAATGTATGGCAGATATTTCACGTTGAAGAGAAAGAAGACGCTTCTAGAGCATAGACTGCACTCTTTGGAAATGGAGATAGTTAGTGTTGCCAGGCAAGGTGAGATATATGTTTTATTTAAGTAAATACCTTACTAATAACATAGCCATTTACATGTAGAGACAACTGTACGTGAAGCAGATAAAATGCTAACTGTACAACTGTACAAATAACGCCATGTTTATTTTGCTTTTGATTACCGCTTCCTTATATTTTATAGAATTTGCTGAGATGGCGAATGGAATGTCGTTTGTAAAGAGGATGCTTGTCGATCATGGATTTCCTTTCCACGGTTACCAGCAATATGCATACAATATGATGTTCTCTACTGAACAAGTACTCATAGACAAGATGCTTTATCAGGGACAAGTATGCTATTTTTATGTTCACCTTATGTATGCTCCATATGAAAAACAAAACATAACATAATTTCAAGTTAAAATCTCTCATCACATGTAGTCAAATAACGAGTATTCTCAAACTTCGTACTTAGTGCTTACCTTTTCGCAGTTTAGGACATTTGCTTTCAGATCAGCATTCCATCAATTAAATTTAAATTTGAAACTTTTATGGATGTTACTGAAAGTATTGAGTGTTGATTTTATTTCTCACGATCGAACAGCTCACTGCTTACTTTCTGTACCAATCCATCGATATGTAGAGTTTTATAGGTTATTATATTGCTTCAGAAACAGCTTTATATGAACCAAGTTGGGAAAATGATTTTAACATTGTAGACAAACGACATATGTTTATTCAATATCAACGTGCTTGCTATTTTTCTAATGAAAGCCCGGAAACAGTCTGTCAAGAAAGGTCTGGATAATCTGGAAAAGCTGATTCTCAACAAAATGTTCCTCGTCTCCTTAGTGTCATCAATGGAGAAAGAGAAAAGATTCTTTTTAAAAGAACGGTGAGCGTTACTGACAAAAGACTAAATCCGAAACTGCAAAAACACTAACACTGTTATTTTATAAAGCAGAAGTTGTTTCACAAAAAGAAAAAAAAACTACATTCATTTATTATTTTTTATTTTAGAGTTATGTTAAAACTGAACAAAGTTTTACCTAATGTTTATAATATAAAACTAATAAATGTTAGGTTAGGAAGCTGTTTTACAAATGAAAATTAAGCAGGAGATAAAACAAATTAGACAATATATTAATCTGATACCCAACGAATTAATGTTATATATATTCGATTGTAGGGCGAACCTCTCGGGCAACTTGTGTGCTATATTGATGGGGAAAATGCGCTACCTAAACGAGTAAGTAATTTGATCACAAGTATCAAATGCCTATTTTATCCCCGAAGATATTTAAGTTATCCTAAATTACTGATACTCATCTGCCCAGTTTGCCTTTGTCACCATAAAAAACAATTGCATTAGGTCAAACAGTAGGCTTTAAAAAATTTAGCAGGTTGGTTTTGAATGTTTATATAATAAAAGTAGTTAATGTCAATTGCAGTTAAGATTCGATGTCGTTTATCGACCTCTTCGGTCAACAAGGGGCAAAAGGTCAACTCATAGATGAAAGATATGCCTCTTAAAGTATAGATGTGTATGTATAGACTTGTATAGACGTAATGAAAAATAAAAAAACTTGTATATTATCAAATAATGTCTACTACCACAATGACTACAACAATATTTTTGTACTTTACCCTGGTTCAAGGCAGAGTCGGCAAAATTTACAGTTTTGTGACAAAGGTCTAGTTACTTTTTGTTTAAAACAATCTACTAAACCTCTTGGAGTACCAACATGTATTTTTTATATTTTTATTTGTTTCTTTGGCCAATGGATTGAAAGTTTAAAATAAAATAAAAGTAATGATACATCTGGCATTTGATACTAAACAAATTACACAATTGAAATAGAAGCAAGCTTTAAGTTAAACGTTAGACTTATTGCGATTGGCAAATCGAGGAATCTCCTGTTGAAACGTTGTACAATTTTTATTGCATTGCATCATTTCAAAAAAAAGTATCCTACAAGTTTTCTCTGCCTTCCAGAGTCCTTCAAGACCTTCTTATGTGTCTTGTTCAGGAATCGGTATCGAAGAAAAAGCATAAGTCTCTATTCAGAAGGTATCCGCATTGGTTTTATTCAGTTTTTTTCGATCGTCGTAAATTATTGTATTGAGCAGTGAATTGAAATGATTTAATATGAAATTAAAATTTTAATGAAGGAGAAAGTTTGCTTAATAATAACCAAACACTTTGTTAAATGTATTACACTATACCTAAATGTAAATCAACTTCAGTTCTCATTTTATCATAACAAACACGACTTTCATATATTATGATACTTTTTATGTGCATTGCGTCCTTTATATCATGATAATGTATTGTAGATATTTTTCCACTTCGTTTCTATCAGTGATTCTTTAAAATCTACATGCTTACGTTATCTTAATAAACGTAAAACTATAATTGGTACGATTTAGATTAAATAATAGCTTCTATAACACAAACAAATTTTAGATGTGAGACCATAACTGAGCATCTACTGAGAAACTGGCTAGCCCTGACAATATATCCTCACCTGAAGGTGGGTACCAGCTATTTTATATTTGTTCTTTATAAGTTTCGCCCCAGCAGTTTGTTTAGTGGAATCTCTTTACAAGCAAATATGTTATTGCTATGTGTATCAAATCGAACACACAAAAGTTGATAGATGTTCAATTTAGGTCTACGTCGATGAACGTCAGTTAAATTCTTGTTAAAATTGATTCATTGCATCAGTTAATTTCTATTTTAAAGTATATATTCATATAAACATATATACGTGTGTATAAAGGCTAATAAAGACATATAATTGATTGGCATTTTACTT
This sequence comes from Sinonovacula constricta, assembly GCA_007844125.1. Classification (NCBI taxonomy): domain Eukaryota; kingdom Metazoa; phylum Mollusca; class Bivalvia; order Cardiida; family Solecurtidae; genus Sinonovacula; species Sinonovacula constricta. The sequence continues at coordinate 53,807,449 of CM017561.1, forward strand.
TGACAATTACGTGTTGTTAAAAGAGGTTAATGGTTATATAATGTATGCAATTTAATTTTAACTTAATTATACACATATACGTGGGTCATTGTTTGTAAATTCTTCTTACCATTATGTTTTATAATAAACGTCATGTGTACTAACGCAATGAGTAATTGTATCTTAATCTAGCACTTTACTGTATCACACATGAAAGCTTTTTAATGAGTATTAATTTATCATTTTAAGATCTATTAAAGAAAAAACATGCACTTTTCTGGAAGTCTTTTTTTATTTGCTTTAATTTTAGGGTATTTGAAATATTAATAACGATGGTTTATATCAAAATGTGTTTTTAAAAAAGAACAGGCAATGAAAGTTAAGCCTTATATAACGTTTTGTCACATCTACTTCTAATATGCAATAAAGTAGGAAAAAATTGTAGGAATGTTCTGGCTCGCCCCTCTACCTTCTGTTCATGGCCATGCAAATGATTATTGAGAACGGACCCACAGATGCCATCACAGGTGACGCCAAATTTACACTTTCCGAAGACAAACTGCTCCGCCGATGGCAGCCCATCAAACAAGAAGACAACAGTGTTCATCCTGAAGTTTAACATCTAGTATGGATGCTTTTCATGTGAATTATACATGTCGGAAGACGTCAATACAATATATTTCCTTTTTAATTGAGCGACACATTCCTTGTATAATACGTATTGTCCTCTGTTGTTTTTAGACACCAAAGAATCAAAGAAATAAAGGAACTGCATTTCACAAATTTAATCTTAATCGCCTATAACCAGGAATAAACTGAAATGCCCATATGATAGTGCCTTGGCAATCCGGCGTTTTCGTTGCTATGCATAAAAAGCCGTTTTTGAGAAACATAAAGCGTGGTTATTTATGTTAGTTTAAGTGTACATTAAAAATACATGTATATTTATTGAAAAAGTTTGTCCGTGTCTACAAGATCAAGATAAAAACATCAATACATATATTGTTTAAACACAACCTTGTTTCCTCTTTTTTTATTTGTTATGGGGCGATTTTTACTACAGTTTCTGTTTTCTCTAATTGATTTTCTGTTATTATATATGTTATGATGATAACTTATGATAACTGAGGTTTTTTCTGTTTGTGTGTTATGTCTTGTTTCTGTATTTTTGTCACATTTATATTTACCCTGTTTGCCTTTGCCAAGGTAGATTAAATTTAAATGTCTGTTAAAATTTTGATAGGACCTTTTCTTATTTACCTATGTAAAAAGAATGCTGAAGTAAAACAAAACACCAAAGAATGCTTATGTTGACGTGCTCGTTGCTCGTATTTGGGGTATTTAGTACACATAAGAAAACAAATTAATCAAATGCAAACAGAAGTTCACAATTTCATAGTAAGACTATATATGACAAAGTCCTATGAGCATTGCAACATATACCAACATTTGAAAAGGCACAGCATCAAGGTATTCACCTGCAATCCAAATGTCAAAGTTAGAACAATTATATGATGAGTCATCAAACAAAACAGCAAACCCGACAATTACCCCCTGGGAACGGTCAGTCGGCGAAAAAACTTTCTTTTATTTTTTCGTGAGCATTTTATTTCATAAATACGTTCCAGTATCATAATTGGCTTATATTTTACATTTGATTGTGAGTTTAAAACCATTCAAAAGATTTTGTTCAGTTTTCTAAAAGGAATTTTTACATTGTGCTGGTCTGAAAGACTGGGAACTATTAATTTGTCACTGTTTTTATTTCTTTACTAATCGCATTTTTATGGTTACCAGTCACAACTGTAAAAGCAGCAAGTTGGATGTTTAGTTAGCCTTCTCTTATAATTCCAACACACTGATTGTTCACCAGACAATAAAGTCTCATTTTTCTCGTATAAAAACTAAAATATGCAATCTATCCGACGAACGAACTGTAATCGTGCATAAGCACGACATATATCCGATAGTTGCAAGCATTCGAAATATTACACTTTGCCTGTGTATTTGGTTTAGGCACTGCCCTTTCATGCTCAATACATTACAACGATGAACTGTTATAAAGGATTTTAAGTCAAAGAAATCTTTGTTTAACTTTAATCCATCGTTACAGTAAAAACAACTTTTATTTTAGAATTTTATTTTTTAACATATTTGTGAAAGCTATTTGTATTTTTGTTAAAATTTAAATGTTTTGCCAACTTTTCTGAAGGATATATAAAACACGCCGGGTTCTCAATTTTCTCCGCAGACAATGAAGGTGATTGTAGACGATGGAGACAAGGTGTTTGATTGCAAAGTCCTCGACTGTGATACCATTTCCCAGGTGAAGTCCAAATGTCTTTCTCAGATCTACGTCAACTACCCAGCATCGCAACTGGCAATATCTCCAGAGGAACTTTTACTCAGTAAGTAGTAATTATTAACTATTACAAGACATACATCCAGCACGGACCTTGCAAAAGATACCCTCACATGAGACAACTTTAAACCTTGGAGAGTACCTGCATTGATTACCAGTGCATAAAAAAGACAGAAATGCTGAATTTTCACTGCTGACGACTTCCATAAATATTAAATGTAAAGTTTCCAAACTATTCATGCAGGTTAACTTGAACTGTATGACTTTTAACTTCAAATAAAGAAAGGAGATGATAATATTTTCTTGTCGTTATTGTTACCTGTTTTAGAAAAAAAACATAACCCTTTCATAATATAATACACTCGATTAAGATTATAATGAATATCTCGTGTAAAACAATTACAATGTCCAAAATATAACATAATTTATAAAAGATAGCACTAGACGGAGATACTAGCACCTAAATTAACTAAGGTATCAGCAAAACAACGATACGATAGATTGCGCATGTTTAACGTAGAATATCCACCTAAATTAAACGAAAATATGACAAGGTCCTATCAATACAACATTTGTAAGAATTTTTGAAGTCGATAAAGGTATACATTGCTAGATGAGGGCAAAGTAAATAGAAACTAACAGCCACGAGACATTCTATTCCACTGAGAAGTCCTAATATTTAACGTCTTTTGTTTATTTAAAGGATTACATTTCTATCTGTCTTCCAGACTGGCACGCAGGTCACACAACGTCCCTGACGCTGAGAGATGTAGACAATACTAACATCAAAGCAGGAAACCTTCTTAGACTGAATACTCTGGCACACTACAATGTTGGTGACAATGCAAACCTCGCTCTCGTGGATCCAAAGACGCTCGATGATGATTACAGTAAAATATCAATACATATTTAAATAATTTCTTCATATGTCTCTTAATTCAAAAAAGTGTGTATATTATTAACAATAGCAAAAAGGTCATTTCTATTTTCATCAATCAAAGAAAATTGCTAGCTCATAATTCAAAACTAAAAACAGCAAAGAAACACTGCATTTGTCAGTTAAGTTCAATGGACTTTTATATTGCTAAACGTCAGAAGTGACAATATCTATATAAATTAGATCTGAAATCATCTTTCTACATATATATTTCAGAAGTATAATGCTGTAGAAGTTATACACGTTATAGGTTTGTTACATAATAAGACGATATAAGTGTAGCAAGATCGGTTCCATTATTAGGTAAAAATATTATTACACAAATGTTGGAGAACATAATATCAGATATATTATGAAATTGGTGTAATTAATCTTTATTTACAGTATAATCTAGAATGATCGTTCTAATAGTAAATTGAAAGTTGGTATAAATATTCATCGAGCATTGTATGTCGGTACCGATTCTTGTATTAATAGCGAGGATTGATATCATGTGTTTCTTGTTTTGTTTTTGTTTTGCAGTTAATTTAATATTAACTTTACGAGTCGCTGTGATAAGATAAACCTGATCTTGATCATGCATATGTTTATGAAGTAGATTTTAAGTTTGCGTGATCTAACGCCCAATATATCACGGTTTCGAGTTCAGATGCGTATTTATTTAATCACGGAGGCCATAGAATTTAAATTCTATTTTCATTTTAACACGTTCTGTAAATTTTGACTTGAAAGGGACGCAAATGCGAACTACAATGCGAACTACAATTTACGCAATGTTGTTTATATTGTTTCCCTTATTTGGCGGATCTACTACATGTACTCCCTCGCGTACTTCCTGGCTACTTTTCTATAGAATATCAACAACCGACAAAATTGCACATTTTTTCATTATTTAATACTTCTGTTAATGGTAAAACAAAACCGTTACTTTCCAAGATAGGGTAAAGTTTCAGGTGATCGCCATGTGAACGAAAAAAACCAACTGATCACAATATGTCAGCTTGGTCAACAATACGAAAATGCGTAGGGAAAGTAAACAGAACAGATGTTTTACTGCTCCAAAATAGTGCCAATTTATGCCGTGATATATTGTTTATTTTATCATGGCAGAAAGTTTCTTTGTTTATAGAGGTAAAATATTGATATTGTTTGAATGTTACCTAAATAAAGAAGTTTTCATTAATTTCTAAAAATATTTACATACACATTTTAAAATAAATATTTAATTTATCTTTAACAAGGTGCATGTTTTTTTTAGTGTTTTTGAATTTAGTGATAACCTATCGTACTTCTTTCTAGTGAACATAAAGCATAACTCCCCAGGTCTGGCTGCAAAGGACGACACAGCATTGCTTAGTCCAGTCAGCGGAGATGTAGAGAGTCCTGAAGATAGCAGCATCAAATGGCATTTGGTTTGTAAAACAGTTCTAGTAGTTAAATACACACACACACACACACACACACACACTCACACACACATATCTTTTACGCACTTGGGTAACATCTTAAGTATTCGATGCATGCTTCAGAAAATCTTGTTTTCTTAAGTCAAGACGTTTTTATTACGATTGTAAAATATTTCTAATCACCATTATGTGCAGGTAAAAGCAGAGGAGGACGAGAATGCACAAAACGAGCCATCGGCCATTGATGAACTGTATCTGAACAAACTCTTCACAACCAAGGTATTTTATTTGTTTTTTATTATAACGATCTATTGTTCAAAATCATGCAAGAAAACGCCGAAGACGAATAAGGAATGCAGAACGAAAATACAGTACTTCCAGCTATCTGACTCTTTTAGATCTTTGACTGTTTCGCCCCTTTAATCCCAGAAACGTCTAGCGTAGTGGGACTACAATGGTGATTAGACACTTCACGTTCGTAGCTAGCTCCAGTTCTAGTTGTTTCTACGGAGCAAAATCCAGCTTGATGCTCTCAGCAGCACTGTCTACAGCCTGTATTAATTGTTTTCTGTCGTTACCGGGAATTCCCAGTGCTGTAAACATCCTCCAATGGGAAATGGAAGGAATCCTTCTGCATCCCAACTCGACAGGGAAGAGCCAGGTAGTGCATTACTTCAATCTGCAGAATCAACTGAGCAAACTTGTTGGCCTTCCTCTCATGTGCCTCTATTCACAGGCAACAGTATGTTCTACTGCTACAATAATATTTATGTAGTTTGACCGTATGGCCATATCTGGTCTGAGGGTGGTGTGACGACGTCAGGAAACTAAAGTCTTTTATCTCAGTCCACTGCCATCTCCCATCACTTAGAAGTGTTCAGGATACCACGTTTAAAGAGGATGCTTGGGTCTACTTACTGTCCTTCTATCACAAACCCAATGAAGGTTGGCTTAGTGGGTGAAACCAGCTTCTTTCTCCTTTCCTGGTCGATGCTGTTAGCAAGTGGGCGTAGTACTGTGTCATGACGCCACCTGTATCTTCCTTGGAAGAGAGCCACATTGCATATGGAAAGGATATGCTCTAAGATACTTTTCTTCCCGCATGGCCGGCATGCGGGGTTTTCGACCACCGTTGTAGATTATCTAGTGTTGAAGGGATATCATACACACTCTTAAGTAAGAAATTACTTCTTACTGGTTCTAGCTGCTTCAGCTGTGATCAAGTAAGTTTTCGTTCTGGCACTGTCCACCGTGTACTGCGTCTCTTGTTTCCATCCAAAACCAGCGTTGCAACTTGATTGTCTCCATCTCCTTTCTAACATCCCTTTGGATCATGGCCCTCTTTTGCTGGTTGTCAGCATCTAACCCATCTTTCTTGCGCTTGTTTGCCTAACCATAATCTTCGTGTGGTTGTGGTTTTCACGATATCTCAATGTACGTCAGCTCTCCGCACCCTGTACAGCTTTGCTAGAGTCCGGAACTCTCTCCCAGTCCTAAACTCAATTCCAGCTGCACGTATACAGGCATCCAGTGAATCATTCATGGTCATGAGGAGTCTTGCCTTAGCCACCTTGAACTCTATTAATGAGGGTGATATTGGTAGTTGGAGCTTCTCTGATGAGGTGTAAATATCTGGACCTGTAATACTTGGAGGGAGTACAAGCCAGCGTTTGAGGTTCTTTGATGATGCGCTCTAAAGGTTTAACTGTCGATATAGGTATTTCATACAACATCAGGAGCCAAATCAGTCATGGTAGCAAACCATTCTGGTGTATATATACATTGAACTTTCCAGGCAGTTGGGTTTTGTCTATTCTGCTCGTTCCCTGGACCAACGGTTCTTGAGTCGCAGTATCGCCTCTTTGTCATTTTAGCTAGCTTCGAACCACTTGCACGTGCATTTTATTGGGTTTTCAACTATCCTTAGTATCGGTTCATCTTGACTAGCCTGTATTAACGTACTTGTCACCTTCAGTTGCTGAATGACCAGGCTCTTTGATTTCAATTGTTTGAAGCTCATCCCTGTACTGGTGACTGTTTCACAAAGGGACTTGAGGATCCACATTGCTTGGACATGGGACTCCGTTGTGACGGTGATGTCGTCCGTTTAGCCTCGACAGGATGGCATTCGTTTTGCCGTCTTCATCTTAGGCTCTCTAGTGTCCTCCTCATCTGCATTTAATACAAGATTCATACCCAGGAAAACAAGCTGACATATATGGTTCATTTAGCGATGATACCTCTTTCAATAATCCACTTGGTGGTAAAATCTCTGGTGCTGAACCTTAGATGAAAGTTGCTGTAGTTGCTTTACTTTCTCTAGTAGGTGGTAGTGGCCCATTGCATACTGTATCAGCTTATGGGGGTGGATCCATGCATACTAGCCGAGACAAGCTAAATCACTGTGATGTCATTTTTGTTGACCTATGCTTCCTTGATAAGCTGTGCCAATACTAAGGTGTCTTCCAGACAACCCAAAAACCATGGGTTCCGTCCTTTCCGTACAGAAGTGTTAATGTAGTTGTTCGAGGTTGCATAACTGCTCAGTTATTGGCTAGCACCGAGAAGAATAGATTTCTTTCGACATTCAGCAAGGAAATTGTCCGAAACAGCTGGATAGAGTCTGAGGTCTCCTCTTTTGGAATTAAGCAGCCTTCAGCAATCTGCCAGTTCTCTGGTATCACTCCATTTTTCGACACAACTCTTGTCATGTTCCACAATCTCTTTAGCAGGTTTTGACAGTTGTAGACCTTGTATGGAATTTCTTTTTGTCTCGAAGCTGATTCTGCTCTATCCTTCTTAATGATGTCTTGAACTCCTTTCAAAGTTATTCTTTATCTTCAAAAGGGCAAGATTGTAGTGGGGTTGTGCTTATCGCCGAAGGTGTGTGACATTACTTCTATCTAATTTACAAATAGCCTGTCAGTCAACTTTTCAATTATATTGATAAACTATACGTTATGGTAACCAAAAATTATGTAATTAACCAGATTGATAATCTGTTGTTTGAACATATCGTCTTTCATTGAATATTAATTTTTGTCTTCGTTATTTCGTCTTCTTATTTTTAAATGTACGTGACCTTGTAACTTAAAGCTTGTTTGTTTAATTCTATGTAGATCTTACTGATACGTTATGTTAGACGTCTGTACTTAAGCAACAGTCATAGTCATTCAGGGTTATCATGTAATTTATAACCTATTATTTCAGCAATCCATTAACGCGTACATAACAACGTTGTTTGACCACATTCTGGACAGTGAACATTGTTCGCCACCTGTCAAGTTCGTCTGTGATTATATGGATATCTTGGCGAACAAGTTTAAAATTGATGAAAATACTATCCTCGCATGGAAGTCTCAAAGGTCAGTTCAGGCTTAGCGTTATATAAATAGTAAGTAGAACACTGACTTTACATTACTGTATATGTCCTGAGTATGCTTGAACATTTACCCTTACGGAGACAAACCATCAAAATGAATCAATGATGATCAAGTATACATTAAGAATAAGTATGTACGCATTAGATTCAAACGATTCAAATTTTTTGACGTCAATGAAAGTAAAATAATGTATTTCACTTCAGTTACGCTGTCCGCATTTGGAGTCGTATGATACGGCAGCCGACCCAGTTGTTTGACGTCACCATGCCTCAATATGTGGGGGATAGCCTTGATGTGGTGGCCCAGTTTCTAGAAGATAGCCTAGCCTCCACTGAACCAAAGGTATCAAAGGTAATTGGATAATATATATTATAAGATGCGATTGTAAAGTGTATCATTATGTTTATGCTAAATCCATGTTTGCTTTCTATCTGTTTCATACATTTTTATTGGAAAAATATGTGATATTTGCAAAATCTGTACCTGCATATTCAAGCATAACATGCTTCGCCTTATCAGGACAGTCCCGGTCATAAGTTAGTGTTCTACAGCGAGGTGCAGAGATACAGACAGAAAGCCAAAGAGTTCCAAAAAGGCCTACAGGCCAAAGGGGAACAATCTAACATTCTGACAGAATATCTTGGAGATCTGAACAAGGTAAGATGATAAAATATCATTGATAGCACTATTTTATCATTATAATTTTATAATGTATTGTAACCAAGAATAAAACTACCAACTGTTTGCAGATTTGGAATTTGGAATTTGCGCTTTATGTATTTACAGCGAGTTTTCGCATTGTCTAAGCTGTCATTTCTGCTTCAAAGTCTCAGGTACCACCGTATAGTCACCATTGTTCAAAAAGGCAAATCAAAATGTCTGTTTGATATTATTGATATCAGTCATTATTTTCATTATATCTGTCTTGTATTATTTCAATTAAGTAAAAATAGTGTTAATGTTAATGTAATTTATCTGTGATTCTATACCTATCAAAGATGCAACAGCAGCAGCAAAGTTTCAACAAGACGGCGTACCTTCAGAAGTTCTATGATATTTCCATATCTAAATGAGGTAAATTTTAAATTATAAAAAAAACACTCAACTTAATTTATTTAACCATTATTTAACTTACGGCTGATACTGTATGGCCAGTCAGGGAATTGAATTATTTCTCGAGGTTTTGAAACTTTGAGCTGATTGGACAGATTTTAAATTTCATTTAAATTTCAGCCAGTCAGATCCTCAAGGATGATTTCAGACTTTAGCACAAATTTTTATGACCTTGGACCAAGGTTTTTGCCGTCTTCGTAAATGTTTTACTAAGTGTAATTGCAAGAAGTTTACAGATTGCTGGCTTAACGTATTTAATTTGTGTATTGCAAGTTCGTATATTATAATTAATACAGTAAAATATATTGTATGTCGGTTGTAACTGAATTTGACAAATTACGACACAGTTTAAATCAATTGTACAGCAACTTGTATTCTTTGCTCAGGATATAAATGGTCATGGTGTATATAACTTAAAATAGTATATAACCCTTGCAAAGCCAACTGTATTTGTCCGCTGTTGGATATTGATAAAACACTGCATTGAAATATGACTTTGCTTTGCAGATATTTTAATCACAAATTATATGTACATATTTGTTTCAGATTGTTGAAGGTTTGTCAGCCAATAAAGAGACAAAAGGGCTAGAACTAGACATTAAGATGAGAGAAGTGATAGATCTGATGAATTAAAAACTATAATCTGACATGACAAAACCAACCAGTGTATCTAGTGACAGCAGTCAAGATACAATAGAAAATGAATACGAGGGATAAAAATGAAGTTGGAGAAAGTTACCTTATCAAGTAACAGATATAAGTTCTACACAATTAATTAATAAGACGACAATTCGACATAATGAAGATATCGAAAAGCCAAGAAATTATTGACACAATGGGGTAACAAATGCAATAATAAAAACTAAAATAAACAAAAAAATGATAATAAAATAAGAAAATAAACAATAAAATACTAGAAAACAATTCATATAGAATGCTAACACACAAATTATTGAAATAAATAAATAAGTAACGTATTCTATGATTGGGAAATAGGGAAATCAACAGTAACTGATAGTTATAGACAATACCACGTGCCGAATGCATTGATTTACAATATTATGAAACATAACACTCTAACATAAACAATAGAATAACAAAACGTTGCGCCTAATGGCATTATTGACAGAAATGCTTTGAAGCTGTCGCATAAGTAAAGTAACACATTGCTATGAACCTTAAGTCTGCAGGTCAATCAGTTTTTACCTTTCTATAAAAATGTGTAAAGAAAACAAAACAACAAAAGTATGTACCAATGTAACGATGTTTTATTTGTGTCTAATTATTGTTTATCTAAATTTGTGGTTCTTGTTTGGGGCGTTGTGTGCTTTTATAATATTAACACTTTTATGTAAAGTTTAATCGTTTCGCCTCGCCTATCGCATTGAGTGTATTAATATATTCTTTATAAAACTAGGTAGACTAGTTTTCTATTTGATATAGCGTGTATCTTTAGAATAAAATATGTATTGTAGATTATTTTGCTTCTACAGATGTGGTATATAGGGTATCGTTATATGTATACTGATTCAAAGTTTATTTATGGAATAAACCGAAGGTTGGCGCGGCTTAGGAGTTTGTCATTTAAATGAGCACAAAAGGCGATGGAAGCTGTATCATATACAGAAATTGTTTCATATTCAACAAAGATGAAGGTAATATTTTTGTACAAGAAAATAGCAAGAACCCGATGCAATATTTATAATGCACGTGCACTGTTGCTCAATACTGCAAAGGTAAACAGACAAAAACACGAATGAAGTGTCTATACATGTAATTATTGATCTTTTTCAACAGTAACTTTTCTTAAAATATCGCTCTTGTAATGTTATAATGTCAGTTTTTTTACGATTTTGGCAACGGCAGTGTCCGTGGGCGTTTAAGGTAAATTGCGTTCTGGTATGACTATAACCTCTTTCCTTGGAAATGTCGACACCGTGAGCTGAACATACAGTTCTTGTAATAACAAGAACAAAATAATTATAGTATCGTATGTAGACACTTTAACCTTTTAAAAACAAACACACTGTGTCATGTATTTACAGTTTGACAGAAACTAAAATCAACGTTCAATGGTTTAATACTTGCATATGTTTATATAGACAATACACATATTACAATTTACGAAATTGTACATTTTTATATTGTATGTTGCTATAAGTTGTAGCTTATATAGATATATTCTTGGACATATTAGACTGTCATATAGCTTCTTGTAGAATATATCCAGCGCTACAATACTTATTATTATACATGGTATATTTTACACATTCTTTACACAGTATGTCACACTTAATGTTGCGGAGTATTTAAATTTGGTGAATTTTGTACATTATAAAATATCATACTTATCGCTTGAGGGTTCTAAATGTGGGTAATTAAAGTATGTTAAATGATTATCAATGTATCCAAAATGCTTATGTTTATTTCGGTGTTTATGGTCACACTATACCGGATGGCATAAATAGACAAGTGCGGACAGGTAACGGATAGAAAAAAACAACATCTTAGTCCAGAAAATTAGCAATGAATACGCAGCGCTCGCGATCGAGGTATGCGTCGCATAAAACGCACAGTAACCGTAATAATAACGGACACGTTAAGGAAAATAAAGGGATACCAAAGGATGAATAACGAACACCGCCAATTGTGCAATGATACTAATATAAAAGGGATTAGATAAACCGAATGCTTACCAGCAATTAATTGCATCTGTCGAAAGCAGCCAAGTACTATCAAGAACTAGTTAAATATAACTTTTTTAAATCATGCTTTAAATACGAACCTAATTTGGATTTACTACGATCTACGTTTTTACATGACTCGTCTACGTATATCTGCGCATTCATAAAGAATGCAAACAGGTCGATATTCAAATAGTTATTTGTTAAAAATATATATCATTTTGTAGTTATTTGTTCATTGTATAATTACTTACATAAAAGGTACTTAGAATCTTAACATTTACTGCAGACCGTCAGTTCATAACTTTTGTTGCATGATGAGTTCAGGGAATAGAAAAATTCTTTTTAATATTGCTTAGTTTGTTAAACATGCAAGAAATAATTGTAATAATTTACTCAATCTGTAGATTGATATTACATTTTAGTATTTTCCTCTCTAAAGTAACATTATTCTCCTCTTGTAAGAAAATATTTATGTCTAAGTTATTATTCATATTGATTGGTTTTGCCTACATCAGTGTACTGAAGTGAATTTGATATTTGAAAGATATCTAGGAAAAGACTATGTATGCGTGCTTCGATAAAAAAATGCAAGGTAAATTGATTACTATAATGATAAATATTTAATTAATCAATGCTTTAAGTGTTGCTTTTCAAGATGTGTGTCTGTTATTAATATATTTTAGGCTTCTTAGTCATCTGTTTAGATCTGTTGATTGTCTGGTATATTCCGTTAGGAGTTCTTTTCCTATTAACAACCCGTTTGTCCGATAAACATCCGTTTACAGCACATGTCTATAATATATCAAAGGACGTTAAATAGATCAGTTTTGGACAAGAGCCGGATACAGACCAAAATAGTTCCGGATAAGAAAGCTAACCACCGGACAATTAACGAATGCGAACGGACAAGAACGAATTCCATCTGTCAGTCGTTCTTTTGCTCTATCCGGTGAAGTGTGACCACATCATTTTAGTTTTCTTAAAAACATGGCTTGTTTTGTCTGCTTTATGAATAAACATGTTTATTTTAATTAGTTGTCAAGTTATACTTTAAAAAAACTCTTTGTACCGTCATTTTGCGCTTGTCTTCTCGTTTTTATTGTCAATGTGCAATGACAAAAGAGATGTCGATTGTGCCATTATAAGTTAATGTGCTATGTAAAGGTGCACAATTAATGATTACTAAAAAGCGTTATAACAATTAGTTGTTGTACCATCTGCATAAAAACACAACATGAGAACTCAAATGAGAACAAAAGTACATAATTACTAACAAAAAGTTTTCGAAAAGCCTTTACGTCCAGGCACAAATATTCTTATTATAACTCTCTGTCTAATTTACGTTTAAATCTTTTGGAGGTACGAAGTCTTTTCTTAAAAAAAGTGTGTAGCCGCGCTTCTGTCTGTTACAAGGAAATACAGCTCAAATTCATCTGCATTAACACACACACACACACACACACACACACACACACACACACACACACAGATATATATATATATATATATATATATATATATATATATATATATATATATATATATATATATATATATATATATATATATATATATATATATATATATATATATATATATATATATATATATATATATATAATTAAACATATATCAAGTTAGTTGAAACGAACAAAAATATTTTTTCTTATTGTCCGTTCTAAACATGTATTATGTTTGTCCTCTTTCCCTCTTAATTATATTTTAATAAATCGGAAAATAGACCTATTATAAAATTACCTGAGATCCTTGGCTAACTGTTTATTGGAAGTTAATTGTAAATAAACTATGTAATGTTTCAGTATCGTTAAAGTACTTAAAGTGAGCATTATTATCCGTTTGTAAATATCTTCGATAGTTTTATTGCTAATCCATCACTAGAATGGTTTTTGGGCGGGATGAGTAAATGTGCATGAACTGCGTGAACTATAGGTGGACTGTAAAACCTTAAAAAGCTCTGCTTCCATACTTTGTGGTTGACAACCCAAGGAATGGATAATAATAAGAAACTAGATTCAAATTGTAATTGTGTATGTAGTTTAATTAAAATATCTCTTAAACTGACTGACATTCAACTTGTAGCCCGAGAACAAATAAGTATAGTTCGTAGATCAAAGTTTCGAAACAAAATGTCCATATCTGTCATTGTGTAAACAATTTTGTTTACAAAACAGATTCGGCACCGAACATGTGTGAATAAAATGTAAAGTAATCAGACTGGTACAATAACCAGAATAACCAGAACCCACAATAAAGTTTCAACATTCTTTATAATACGACAATTATACAAGCATGTTTTTAACCTGAATTTCGATTATCCATAGTAGTATACTTGTTAACATTGATGCGTGCCATTATAGCAACGTCAAAGAAGGTTGTCCGGTCATGAATATTAAGGATTATATAGCCAACTGTGTTTCGTTGAGAAATGATAAGTACGTTTCCGGAATGAGCCAATCAGATTTAAAGAAAATTAGAAATGAAAAAAAAATCACGTTATCGGGATGATAAATCAGATTTAAAGAAATCACACAGGTTGTAATTATTATTATATATATACAACACTTTACTACTGACATTATATACTAGCGAATCATGCTTTAATTAATATGACATATAATATATATTTGATATGTAAATAGTAATGTAACCGGAAGAACTTCAACCGAGAATAGCATAGCTTTGTGCACCAAATTGATGAATACATCCTTTTATATCCCGTGAACGAAGTTAGTATTGCTATTGTCGATATTAAACATTTGTTCAAAAAGCATTTAAAAGTTCAAGTACTTAATTACAAAATGATTTTCGTTTTCTTATCCTGGATCAATCCAGAGCACTAGCAGCCAAACTGTCTTCAAGAACCTGGGCTATTCTGAACACACCGAACAAATGGACGTTCATCTGATGTCGATCGGCTGTCGTATCATGCGACCCCAAACGTTTAATGCACAAAACACAAAATGTCCTTACTTGCATGTAACTTGTCGTTGAAAGTTAACGAATAAGCAGTTGCATCAACAACAAACCCGTGTTAAACAAATCTTACCGAGTAATAATGTTTAATGTGTCTTACTGGAACGTGTAAAATAAACACATACAAAAATAAAGTACAGTACAGCATTTCAGTCATTCCGGAAGCAAACAACGCTACAGAAAATGTATGTGCAAGTGCCAATTTGTTTAAACATCTCTTTGTCGAGGTATGGAATATTACTGTCATGATATTCTTGGTTGAATACTAAATGTTAGGCAGACGTTATACAGCAGACCTACGGCTGCATCAGTTAGCTATAGAAACGATCGATATAAAACACGGACGCACATACATTAAAAACACACATTGTATATAATTTTCTCTAACGACCCTAGGGGTGGGGGATTCTTTAGGGATGTGGAAATATACATGTTGCAACCTATGAATTCGTCTGCAAACGAAAGAAACAGTGAATAACACTCATTTGACATCTGTAATGGTCCATCTAACGTTTACTGGTGCCTCAGATAGTCACTAAGCTTGGGATGTCCTTTGAACAAGCTCCTAGGTAGGGACTCAGAGCTTATCAGGAACGTCATCAGGGGGAATATCTGCTCAAACGGCATTCCATTGGCGAGTACATAGCCAGAGCAGATGCTCATTGAAAAATCAAATCAGGATTTCGTTTATTTATTATGTACATTAGTATTTTACTTTCATAATTAATGATTTTAAATTAGATAAAAGATATACATTAGGTTTTAACTTTAAATATATTTTCATAAAGCATAACATTTAATGCAGGTCTTGACACCTAAAAAAAAGGCAGTCTTTCATTTTATAATAAGTAACACGGTGTTCTTAAATAATTAATAATTAATAATATAGTGTATTTTCAAGTCTAATAGCATTTTTGTAATGTTAAATATTACTGAAGCTTCTTTTGCAGAAGATAATGATATGAAAATTAGTTATAATAATGTTCCTTAAAAATCATTGCTTCTTTTTTTCAAAAGTCCATAATTGTTGTCTTTGTCATGTTATAAATGACGTACACACTGACGTTTTTACAGTCCCTTGTCCCTCTTTAGAGATGACGTCCGCTTTTTAATTACTATTGCTTCTATGAGTTTCTTTTTTGAAAAGTCTGATGTACTTCGTGTTCTGACAATGTTCATAAATTGCACATGATTATATGTGTGTAAAAGCATCTCCCGGTCTCTCTCACAGTGTCATTATCAAAACGTTTACAATGAACTCTACATAAAAATAAGTTCATTTCTTGATGAACTTCAGTGTGACGTAGACAGCGCGCGCTTTCACTCCTGACTGCTGATTGGCTAGGTGAGCAGACCTTACTTTACTATAGACTGTCTTCATGAATTAACGTAAACTTAACGCCAAAATTACGTCACACAGCAGACGTGGTTGAAAACATTTTCAAAGTAGGCGTTGCGTTACTTTTTAAACGTTTTATAAAGTGACATTCATAGAACAATAAATGAGGAACTACTTTCTAATTGTTTTGTTTCTTGACTTTGTGGGCGTTGCTTAAATACGAATCTTTTATCACGCGCAGCATTTACAAGTATTCGTTTGATCTTGTATTTAAAAGTCGCAGGGTTTGTCTTAAAAAGATAGAATAAAAGACGTTGTATTTATCTCTTTTTTACATGAGTTGGTTTAAAATACATCGTAAAGTCCTTCGTCCTTCTTAGCAATAGTGTGCGCAAAAAGAAGACGACCGTCAATATTATATTCTCGAAGAAAACATTCTCCAGGCAATATCACTTTATATTGTCTCACAGGGGACGAAAGGGTAAATTCAAAGGGTATTGATATAACTGTTTAAGGCTTTTTATCAGAAATAATTATGTTTGAAACAATTAATAAGAGTTTTCCTCTGTTTTATAAAGCCTCCATAATTATCATGGCCTTAGAACAGGCATGACTAATTTCAATTTTTAAAAAAATGGTTGAACTTATAAACACATGTACTGCATAAAACATTTTAAAGACAGCAGAACAATGCTTTAAGACATCAATTTTTGGGCTCATGTCAGAACTGGACGTGTATGCTCTTATACAACTCAATTATTTTATACATTCTGACATAATGAATATATGGAAATAATATTATTTCAAAGTAAATTTAATTGGAAAAAAATCAGTCTCTACAAACAACAACAAAATACACAAAAACAGGAACAAATTTTTAAAGGTGTTCTTAAGATGATATGTAACTTTCTTGTTATTTATAAAGATGGAAACGTAATTTTCTACATGCTAGCCAATATTATATAATTGTAAGTTCATTGTATCTGTTTAACTCACGATGCACGATGTTAGTTGTTTCACTTGGACAGGATATTGTTATTTACACTGTTTGTTTGATAGAAAAACCTTCAGGAAATGCGAGGTTAGAGCGCTCCACAAACCAGGTTTAAGCACCACAGTCGGCCCTTTTGCCGATTGACCGTTCCAAGGCGGTAACTGCTGGTTTTTCTTTATTTGTGTTATGTCTCGTCTCTGTGTTTTTGTCTCTGTGTTTAAAACATCCCATCAACGTGAAACAGCTTACAGTAAGCATCTGCATCGGGTGTTAAAACTTGTAACACGAACTTATATACAGACAAAATAAATAGTAATACATTTGTATCATAAACTAGCAACATATGTATAATATGTACAGCAGATAAAAGCCTCGACAGCCTTAAATTTCCAAACTAGAGAGTAGTTTAAAATAAAGCAGCTTAAGCGGTGACGTACAATGAGAACAATTTAATTACGTTATACAAAACATGCCATGACGTTACAGGTCAGGGGAGTGTCAAAAGTGCAGTTTAACAACATGAAAGAAATCACCGCATTTTAGAAAACAACCCAAAACCAACAACACAAAATGTAGTATTGTGAGGATATATTATGCGACTCAAATAATATATTATAAAAAGCCGAGGATTTATTCACAGTATTTTAAATGTTATAACAAAGGTACAAAATTCCCGATGTTATAACTAATGTGCAATCTCACGTAAAGGACATAGAAACTTCTCAAGTTGTCTCACCTATATAGGACACGAAAACATTAGTTCACTGAACGCCAGATAAATGGAACCTACTACTAACCACTGGTTGTATAAAAGTGATTCTACGTCTGACTTAAGTCCACTCGATAATTGTTTTTTGTTCAAAGTTGCAGCAGAAGAATTAAGGTCATTTTTCTGTTCTAGAATTCTTCCATCTCTTCGATACATGTTCATTCAATTGCAATCACATTGTAAATTTGTAAATTCCAGGGAGCAAAAGTAAATAAAAATACTGACATTTTTAGAAATTATATCCAATCTTTGATAAATGTATAATATAATCGCTTATTGAGATGACTTGTTGAGATGACAAATTGTTTGAGTTAGCTTTTATAAATGTCTGCATATATGGCACATTGTTTTATATTCGGTTTAGTTACATAATTATGACCTCTGAAAACCTAATGCTAAAACTATATTTTAAAATGATACGAGCATATTTATGTAGAATTGTATGCCTTTATGGAACGTCGCACTGTCTTTAATGAAGCTGAAACAACATCCTGTTTAAAGCCACTGTTTTTGAATAACAACATTCAATTTAATCGGTTTATTGTGTCTTTGTGTTTCTGACCCGTGTTGTCGAGAATGAATTCGAAAAACATATTTGCCCTATACCTTGTAATAATACAGATAACTACAATGTGCGAAAATAATTTAATAATTTATAAATTACATTTCCATATTGTTTACCAGTAATCTTTTTCAACATATATAGAGCTAACGCGTAACGTTTTGATTTAATCTAGGTTCATCATGTTATAAACTGTCATAAATCAGTATGCTTATAATTTGAGTAAAATTTTATACAATAATGACACACAAAATGATCTTGTTAACATGGACATATTTACCACATAGAGATAGTCTAGCACTTTATCGCAGGAAATGTATATATTAGGAAAGAAGGCCATATTGTGGAATTTTAAGTTAGTTTTTACGAACAACAGTAAAATGGGTATTTGCAAATGTCATTTATGTAATATTATTGATGTATGATTTTCAAAAAATGTGATTTTTAAACGTTTAACAAGATTTTTGTAAAAGGGGTTTTAATGTGTTTTAAATACTGATGTTAACAATTGATTATCAATACACTTTTAGTGAAAATTAAAAAACTCGCATAAAGTAACAAATGAACAATTAAATAAAAAACAATTTCGTTACTTAGGTTAAGCACGATGGATAAAACTATAAACACCATATGAATTTCAAAAAATACATTTCAAAAAAGTTTTCGTCTCTGCAGATTTGTGAGTGGTTTCAATCTGCTGCTGCTGTTTTTATTTCATCATGTCCATAACTTCTCGCAACTTTTTGCCCAGTTTAAGATTCTTGGTTTCCGCATTAGCAGACAGGCCATCGACAATCTGGAACAAGTAAATTCTTAAACATAATTTGCAAAAATTTACATATTTATTTATAATAATATTGCACTAAAGTTTGTTCGGATTCAAATATGACATTGTAAGGCCACAGTGACCTGTACATACACGGTTAGCTAAGTTGGAAAATCGACCACAAAATAGGACCCGATCCTAGTCGCGGACTGTGACCACAAAACATATTTTTGCATATGTACATTAATGCAGCTGTACATAACGTCAGATTCCTTAATATGATAATATAAAAATCTACCTTATCCATATATGGTAACAGTTGATCGTAGAACTTTTGCAGATATGCCATCTTGTTAAAACTTTGTTGTTGCTGCTGCATCTATATTAAATTAAAAGAAGGACAATTATTATTTTCATGGTATGCTACCTACATTAGAATAAAATATTTTCGTAACAATCAATGACACTAAAAAGATTAAAACATTTAACTTTTAAGACACTTGAACTAAATACGTATTACAACTTAAAAATTGAGGAATGAAATATATAAAAAATAAAATGCTATTTTAAAAAGAATATATTTGATTAAAATATAATGCAAAAGTAAATTAACTTTACCTTACTTAAATTTTAATGTTTAACAAACTACCTACTTACCTTATTTAAATCTGCGAGGAATTCTGTAAGAACATTTGCTTGTTCTCCTTTAGCCTGTAGGCCCTTTTGGAACCCCTTAGCTTTCTCTCTGTATCTCTGTACCATGCTGTAAAACACTTGCTTCTGACCCGGACAGTCCTAGAACGCAAAAATATTAACTTACTTGACCGTGCACGTACTTTCAAATACATTATACAATTCTTTGACAATAATTTAAAGTTTGTATATGCTGCAGTGATGTTTGTTCAAAAATGAATTGGACAAAAGAATACAAAACAGCCATGGCGCATAAGGTGTAAATGACAGGTAGTTATCACTTTACCTTTGATAGCTTTGGTGCACTTGGAGCCAGGCTATCTTCCAGGACCTGGACTATCACGTCGAGACTGTCCTCCACATACTGGGGCACATGGACATCAAACAGCTGATTCGGTTGCCGGATCATGCGAGACCATAACCGGGCAGCATGACTGAAATAATATAACACTTTTGGTTTGACTTGAGCGCGGTTGTCGTTCACATTGCATCTGAATGAACTACTTCTAAAGTTCCTATCAAGGAAGCTGAATACGTTTAAACACACTATCGTTCGTCTTGTATTGTTTATTGAGGTAGATGTTTAGTTTTGATTATACAATTTATCGGTACAGTTAATTTGAGTAGGTTTTATACATAGTGTTCTTAAGATAATCATTTTGAAAAGACAACAACAACAACAAAAGAACTTTATTGACCTTTGAGACTTCCAAGCGAACAGTGTATTTTCATCAATTTTGAACTTGTTAGCCAAGATGTCCATAAAGTCGCAGATGAACTTGGCTGGCGGTGGACAATTGTCACTATCAAGAATGTGGTCAAACAACGTGATCAGGTGTTCGTTGATCGCTTGCTTCAAAAAGAAAATGTAACAGGATTGAAGTTAATTGTTTTATGTTCCTTTGATTTTAACAGTCTGTTTAGTGTAGAGTTCACCTGTAGAGATAATTGCTATTTGATTCTAGTAGGAATGTCTTGCCAAGTTTGTTATTTTAAGCATTGCATAAAAAATGTCGTTTTACGCGATGCAGTAGTATTTCATTCTAGTATGTTCTAGTACATACCAGTATGATAATTGATATGTTTGTTTAAGCAACAGCTTAGTATTAAATTATGCAACTATTTGACTACTAATAAAAAGGCATATTTTCTTTAATTTAACTAAGAAACTTCTGAACTTTTGAACAGTATATTGACATTACTTATTGAAAGCACTATGTTGTAGTAAATAATGATACAGTACTTTATATCTATGTGAGAAATAATGTTAACCATATCAATCACTCATAAACACACGGGCCTAACTAAAAGTGTGATATACACAAGATAAACAGTGATATCCAAATCTTTATAAACGGTATTTGAACAGGTTAATGTGTAAATAGCAAATCCCTAAACACTCCCCGATAGGTTAACCGAGTACAAATTCAAATCATTTGCTAGACACTATTAGTCCATTTGGCAAAATATTAAAAAATACACCCATTTTACCCTTCCTTTTTTGGCTTTCTATAAATATGAAGGATGTCGTGTCTAAATTGATATAAATGAAAGTCCGGTTACTTATGTTATGGTATGTTATACTCTATCAACTGTAAAAGTAGTTACTATCAGATTATTTGCATGTATAACAAAACCTTCTGCTAATAGATTGGATATATACACGTCTGCAATGCCGCAATGTATATATGCGAGAGATAAGGTTTTGCAATTAGCTATATTAATTAGTCATAAATTAGCAGGGCTTAAGCACAATGAATACTATAATATATTTATATATGAAATACAATCGTAAAACAAACACATGAAATACCTTCGTTTTGAAAAGTGTGTTCAGATAAGGTCTATCAATGGCCAATTTCTTCCTCTGCAGAGCCTCAGCCTCGCTTGGTTTAACCTGGGGATGGGACCAATAATCTTTACCAATGGAAAAAACCCCCGAATCTGATCAAATTGCCATCCGTGGCATCCGTCGTTAAATAAAGCTGATTGGGATAAGACTTGTACCGTGAATGTTAAATTTTGACAAAATCTGATTAAAGAAAGGCTGAAAACAGTACCACAAGGAAAGAAGAAGAATAATGATGCAAATTACTTCTATAATTGCTTCTTTTGTTGAAAATAACGACCATATAAGAGTATCTTGTACATATTTCGAGGTGAACCTGTGAGGTGCATATTTGATCAAGCTTTAGTGCGTCCAACTCTTAACTAAATTGTGCACAGTATGTCTGTCGATTATCTTCAGTCTGCTTAATAGGAAAAGAAAATTTTAAATAGATAACGAAGTTAAGAAAATGATTTTTAACATCTGCTTATTTTTCCAGGATAAGTCTCCTGCACTACTAACCAGGTGCCACTTAGTGGTATCCTCTGGATTTTCTAAGTCTGCATCTGCTTCGTGAATTAGTCTTGACCTGTCATTGGCCTGGTCTTGATACTCATGATTGATGTTTCCTAAAAAAGGAGAAGGGGTTACGTCATTTGTTTGTCATTGTTGTATATAGTTTTGAACAGCATACATTTACCTGTTGTGTTTTTTTTCCGACGGCATACACTTTTGAAATAGACAATCACCGTGCGAGCTTATATTCCTATAATCTCTGACACAAATTTTAGTATCTATCTTTTCTTCTGTAACACCGCGCTATAAAATTACTTGAAAGATTAAAGAACATTTTTTCATAGCACTTAACTTCGGAAAGCAAACATTCAGCTAACGTTTTAATGTTGGATACATTTCGATATTATGTAAGCATATATACAAAAATTATTTGTTGTTTTTATAATAGATATATTATATACTGTTATATAACAAAGGAGCTTTTAGTTGTGAATGTTAAAGTCATAATGTTGTGTCCATTTGTATGAAGATGTTAGGTTTAATTTACTTAATCTTAATTTTTACACCCATTTTAAAGAAATGCAAAGTTTGAACTGCTTATGCATGAAATGTTTTGTTATGTTCCCCGAAAACTTTCGGGGGAGCATATAGTCGCCGCCTTGTCCGTCCGTCCGTCCGTCCTGTCAGCCCGTCCGTCCGTCAGTCCGTCAGTCCGTCCGTACGTCCCATTCGTGTCCGGCCCATAACTTCGTTATTTAAAGTCGAATTTCGAAACTATTTCACAGAAATAACCACCATGTTGAGACGACGTGTCGCGCGCAACATTTGGGTCCCTACCTTGAAGGTCAAGGTCACACCGCGACCTTGCAGAAAAATCGTGTCCGGCCCATAACTTCGTTATTTGAAGTCGGATTTCGAAACTATTTCACAGAAATGACCAACATGTTGAGACGACATGTCGCGCGCAACATTTAAGTCCCTACCTTGAAGGTCAAGGTCACACCGCGACCTTGCAGCAAAATCGTGTCCGGCCCATAACTTTGTTATTTGAAGTCGGATTTCGAAACTATTTCACAGAAATGACCACCATGTTGAGACAACGTGTCACGCGCAACATTTGGGTCCCTACCTTGAAGGTCAAGGTCACAGCGTGACGTTGACAAAGTACCCATTCGGGGAGCATCACCCGTCTCTGACGGCCTCTTGTTTTTACTTTACTTTTACTTTTCATAAATGATGTTTTATCCTATTTGCGTCATTTAAATTAGAAGAAATTACAGAAAATAGCGAAAATGACTTACTGTGATGCCCCTGGTCAAGATTTGTTGAATCTATCAGTGTCATATTTGCATTGTCGCGCACATTGTAGTGTGCAAGAGTGTTCAGTCTCAAAAGATGCCCTTCTTTGATACTGGAGTTGTCTATATCTCTGAGAGTGATGGCCTTTGTGGGACCTAATTGCCAGTCTTGAAGAAAAATAATCAAAAGATAAAAAAGAAATCATTGAAGCCGACAAAGGTGATCATTGGCGACATTTCGAGCACTGTAAATTTTATCAATGAGCCATAGGTCTAAGTAACTCTATCCGATAGGCCTCTGGCGCCCAATTTTATATTCAAACCCATTCTAAGATATATATTCAGGACAATATAGAAACCGGAATATAAAAGGTTGTTTAAACTTTACATTATTTTATCAAATATTATATAACCAAAAAAAACTGAATTATAAATATATAAATATAACTGATACATGTTTTGTCATTTGCTTCTTGCTTTTTCTCTGGGATTATTTTAGAATAACAGCCAATAATTATTCATTTTGCATCATTCCACGTATTGAACGTAAAAACTTACCAAGACGGAGCTCTTTGGGATCAACTCCGAGGTTTGAAACAGGATAATGGACATAGATCTGCGATAGACACTTAGACTTCACCTGGTTGATGGCGTCACACTCGAGGACCTTGCAGTGATACACGTGGTCGCCATTGTCTAAATTCACATTTAGCGTCTAAAGAGAAAATTTACACTTGCACGTTATTACGTGTTTGTATTTTTATAGCTATATGCTGTTTTGTTAAGGATTGAAAAATAATATCTGTAATATTTTTTCCTTTTTTCTGTGCACCATTGTTCGTGTATATAAAATAATCGAATATCACAGTTGATGTTATAATAACACTTGTGTAGACATTTCTTGTCGATGACAATATTCCAAATACATATGATAACAAATTATATTACCCTTTTGACAAAACAAAATAATGTTACGAGCAGTAGCTATATATTGCAGTTTATGTCTAAGCACCACAGTATTGCATTAGTTATTTTTTACCAATCGAAATTTGCCATGTACTTATATTCACGACTTCTAAATTTAAACTTTGTTTAA
This sequence comes from Sinonovacula constricta, assembly GCA_007844125.1. Taxonomy (NCBI): domain Eukaryota; kingdom Metazoa; phylum Mollusca; class Bivalvia; order Cardiida; family Solecurtidae; genus Sinonovacula; species Sinonovacula constricta. The sequence goes on from CM017561.1 coordinate 53,832,171, forward strand.
ATATATCTTCCATGTACAAAGAACATTGTACATGAACCTCAGCTACAAACGTATTTTGCAGGACTAAAGAAAATTACCTTCTATGCTTTAACTAGTAAGTTTATGATAACCGATGATATATATGTACGCAACGTTGCAATTAAAACAAACGGTTTTAAAGTCTAACTTCAAAAAAGATATATATTTGCAACAGATACTAATTAATATAAGATTCATACTTCTTAATGAGATTTCATGGCATCTGTACAAGGAAAATGTTGATAAATAATTTCACGTATTCATACCAGCTGTGTTGAATCAAACTGGACATCGTTGTCTTTTTGCCTAGTGGATTGCCACCGTCTGAGCAGTTTCTCTTCAGAGAGTGTTTTCTTGGCGTCACCTGTGATGGCATCTATAGGTCCATTCTCAATCGTCAGTTGCATGGCCATGAACAGAAGGTAAAGGGGCGAACCAGAATTTGCCTGCCAAAAATAGATTGAGTTATGTTAATGGTCCGGTTCCAGCTTGTGAAAATCAGTTTTTATGCATTTATTTCTACAAGTATTCATTTAAATAATAAATAATGTTCAAAATGTGAAAAGAAATATTCTATTGAATTGTTTACAATATTTTTGTTCCATGTGCATTTTGTGTTAATGTTCTGGAACTATAACTAACTTCGGTAAACATCGGCACTCGGTATGATCCGGTTTTATTTGAATATCGTTCGTCGTCAAGTTTCGTATTTGCTATTTTTAGCAATTTTTCACCACGTGATAGGGATTTTCCATGACGTCATTGGGTTACCCATTTGTCCAAAACAGTGGAACAGGGAGCTCAACAGTGTGATCTTCGAGGGCGATATTGTGAAAATAGTGGTTTACCGACAACAAAGTCATGTAAAGTTGAAGTGGATCATAAGTATTGTGTTGGTTCCCGTGTACAGGTGAAAAATGCACTGTTTCATCTTGTGTTTGCGATTTAAATTTGCCTTCGCATGTTAACCGCGAGAGTTGGCGACATGGTTTGACGCTCGCTCACCTTCGTCTGATATTTTCTCGGGATGGCCAGGATGGACTTTTAAATATGTAGGGGTCAAAACTGTGAGGGACAACCAAGTGCAACTAATACCAAAATAATGCTTGACTCAGTTATTCCTAAACTGTCGGAATTCTTTACGAAAAACGTGTAAAGGGGTTAATTTCAAATATTTCCCTCAAGCCAGCCAAAATCAGTAAATAGAAAGTTTTCATGTGATAATGCAGAGTTTAACATACATATTTCCATCTCCAATACCAGCTGTAGGTGGGGTATTTTTTTATAAAGGAGTATAATCTGTAATTAACCATTTTGACGTTATTTATCGCTATAAATTCTCTTGCAGTTTCATTAAAGTAACCTTTACAAATTCTTATAAATTTTATTAGGAACGGTAAAATGCCTTTAAAATCTCATAAAATTGGCAATTCATGTTGCAGAAAATTTTAAAACTAGTTGTATGTGTCTATCTAGTTTCAAACTTAAGATATTTGCTTTTATATTTAAACACCTCCCAAAAAATCGGATTTTTGCTTGGGAGTACATGTATGCAAAGCTCTGTATTTCTATAAGTATTTGTCCAAAGTGTAATCTTATTGTTCTGATTTATCATGATATGATTGTGTAACAGGAAAATTGGTTTAAATTTGAATATAGAACAGTATAATTTGAAAAAAATAGTACTTTTTCATTTTTTTTCTAGCACAATTTACGGTGTTTTTTAAAATCAAGGGTCACTTTATAAAAATGCACATAACTTGAGTTACAAACGGTAAACTTCCTTAAGAATTCACCGTACGATGTGTTTTTTAGTATAGATTCAAGAAATAGAATCATTATAAGGATTGTGGAAGGTCACCATTACAGTTCCAGAACCTTAAATTGATTATGGTGTCGTTGAAGGAACAAACCTGTGTCGGGGCAATACAGGCAATGTTATCAAAAGTCCCTTCCTAATATGGACAAGATATTGCAACTAGATTTACTTTCTGTCAAATTAACATCTTAACTGGAATCATATATCCCCATATCTACTGTATGCATCTAACCAAGAAGGATGTTTTTCTCTGAGTTACGATGAAAACATCAGTTATTATTTTACATATTGTACACTTTTTGTGTTTTCCAAAAATGTATATGCGATGTAGTCATAAACATCTCCAAACATCTCCAAAAAGCTTAATAGGTCCACGGCATCACATCAATTACCTTCAGGTGGGGATGTATGGTCAATGCTAGCCAGTTGCTCAGAAGATTCTCAGTTATGGTCTCAAATCTAAAAATAGTTGCATTTTTCCTACATATAATTGTTTCCATACGCATATGTCTATTTAACATAACGAAATGTTTAAATTAACGCATTGCATCATTATCATTAAATGAAAACATAATGATAAGTGTTTGAATTTATGTTTCATTATAATGGAATTTATAATCACTACACATCCATATCTTGGTGTTAAGTTTACATATATACTTTAATGTTCTTTTAAATTGAAATATGTATCGTGCAATATCATGGTTTAGTTTCTTGTTATCATTTTACTGTTGTTATTGTTGCTAAGTTGAACAACAGGTAATTGAATTTGTGTTCAAACATTGTACGTACCGTCCGAAAAGCGACTTATGTGTTTTGTTCGCCAGTGATTCCTGTACAAGGCACATCAGTAGATCTTGCAGAACTCTAAATACAATTCAACGTAGATCAGATCAGTTACAAATAGTTTAAAATATTTTAATTTCATTTTTTTTTTAAACTTGGACATTGTAAGGTTAAAATTATGTCTTTTCAGTGGTGACATAACGAAAGTATGTTACTAAACAAGTATGTTAACTACGCATCACTGCATTACGTTTGAAAGTGTTAACTTCATACAAATATAAACATGTTTTGTAAAATTAGTCACATGTGGTATAATATCATATAATATCATAGTTTTGACCGATGAAAACGTTTAAGATAAAAGATGATCAGAAAAAGTCGTATTTTGGTTCCTTGTATGTTGGTAAAATATAAATAATAGTGTGCGCTGGTTTTCCACATTTCTCACTCATTTAGGTAGCCCATTTTTCCCATAAGGATAACACACAAGTTGCCGGAGAGGTTGACACTGTAATTAAAGACAGAACAAGCATTAGGCCCACTAGTAAATAATCTTAAGTAATAAGAGAAAGTAAATAGTTTTCTCTTTTTGTGTAATGTATTTTTGTCACATTATTTGTGTATATGCTTTGGTCAAGTACAACTTCAAAATTTAATGTATGTAATTCACACCAGAAGAAGCCTGAATCGTTGAAAGCATATGGACAATAAACTGTTTGAATGTATCTAATCTGATGGGCGCCTGTCATGTGGTTAAATCCTTAATTGTTACCCCACATGTTATAGTTACGTAGAGTCATATTGGTTTTAAATTGATAAATGAGTAGGAACATGAACAGAATATGTTGTATCCACAGCAATAATAAGAATATATGACAAAGTCCTATGAGCATTGCAACATATACCAAGCTCCGAAAAGGCACAGAACAAAGGTATTTCACATGCAAGCCAAGCGAAAAGTAAGAACAAATGTGTGATGAGTCATTTAACGAAAAGAGCAAACCCGACAGTTACCGCCTTGGAACGGTCAGTCGACAATATAGACCGACTGGGGTGCTTAAACCGGTTTTACAGAGCTCTAACCTCACACTTCCTGACGAGTTTCTCAAATGCAAGCAATGAAAAGAAAAACGATCTATTTGAAAACAAAATGTCCATGCGCTGATATTTTCTATAAGTTATGACGAAACTGTTGACGTCATTAAAAATATTGTCCACATAGTGTTTAGAAAAGAATATGGTATTATTTCGATTTGAAAAACTACACAAGAATGGTTGACTATGAATACAATTAACTTTCTGAATCATGAACAAACATGACAAGAGACGAATAAATGGTTGTAGCATCTTGTTCATGTGAAGATAGAGTTGAAGAACCAAAGTCCATCAAAGGAATTACACGTAACAATCCTTATAGGATGAATAAAATGACAACATAGATTACATGCACGGGGAGATTTTTTTACGACCGCCACACTGCAAATGTAAAAAGACACTTCTAGTACAATACTTTTTATGGCCATACTTACCGTTCCTTTACGAAGAAGCGCTTCTCTTTCTCCATCGTTGACACAAGTGAAACGAGAAATGTTTTGTTGAGGATGAGTTTTTCTAGACTATCCAAACCTTTCCTGAGAGATTGTTTTACTTGACCGGGCTTTTGTGAGAAACAAAATAATGAAACATATAATAAAGTCGAACAATCAACAGTAAGTGGATTCTAAGTCAAACTGTAGGCTCAACATCTAGCTTGAGCTATTTCCACATGCCGACATAGATTGCAAAGATAAAAAGATAAAAAAGAACAATACTTTACTTAACATTGACATTAATATTGTATAAAACAAATCGGTTTAGAATCAAATAATAAACACATGGATACAAACAAATATATTCAAATGCATCCGTAACTGTTGTTTAAACAATGTAATGTTTCGTTATGAATTGGTTTTCCACAGGCTGAATAGCGATAATTTATTTATCAGTTTACGGGCTTTCCGATCATGTGATTCATTTCACAATGTTTCTAGGCAATGTCTCTGCTGCGTAAAGAAGCGTATTACAGAAACAAACTGAGACAGCTTTGTCGCGTTTTGATGGTGGAATGCCACCATGACTCCGTCAAACAAGGAAACTTACAATTGCGGGGTGCCGGTTGCCCACTTGCATAGGACTTGCATGCTAATAATTTGGTCTTTTACGGTTCAACGCGTAGGCCAAGGGCCGCGATACTTGACTTCCTTTGATTTATTCTTTCCTCTAGATCCCCGACTGACGGCTGCTAGGGCAAGGTCACCTTCTCTCGGTACTTCTGCTGCAACTGTCGAAAGGCGAAGATAGCGTCAGTCGTTCTCTTACTTGCATTGCACGCATCCATATTATATGTCGTATTTTGTAAAAGCTGACCTGATGTTGTTCAAAGACTATGCCGGCTAGTTTGAGAGTATGTTCTGTGAAAAACTGTGGTTGGTTAGGGTTGCCTTCGTAGAGACTGACGATACCAGAGTTTAACTATCGGCTATCAAGCGCGATGAGATATTCGACTGTAAGAACACCCCCACAATCCGCAAATTGTTGTTACTCCGGAGGTTACATGGCATTGTTCTTCATCAACTGATTGACATCCCCTCGGATCTCCACTGAGGAAATATAGGAGCCGGTCCTTCGATGAGGTAGCAAAGCGACAAAACGTCTTCTTCTCAATAAAATTCCTAGTGCCACCGCAGCTGTTCCTCATAATTGTGATACAGTAGGTATCTGCCAATGTCTTGCTGTGAGGCTGTCCCGATTATGTCTCTGCAGATGTCTGTGCCTTGGTTTTTTTGAACAGATCCAGCATCTTGTGGTGTGACGCGATCTTTGCATGACATAGCGCTCTCTTAGCGCAACATTCTTGGCTCCGCTGTTTCACCAGGCCTTTGCTCTCAATGGTCTAGTCGGCGTCATCATTTCACCAGGTGTTACATTGCCCTCTCGTCGTAACAGTGCCTCCTTTCGTGTTGTCAAATACAGATAGCGTGGCAGAGAGAAATGGAAATGCGTCTTTCAGCAGTTGCCAAGCAGAGCCAGGATGCTGGATGCCATGTTGGTCGTCGACTGGCAGAAGGTTTTGTTCGAATTCTGCCTTGAAAGCTGAATCATGCTCTGCTATTCTCTTTGTGCGGAGTCTTGGTTTTCGTCGAGTACTTCTCCGTTTCCTCTCTTAAAGTGACAACGACAACGACAACGGCATACACATACATGAGCAAACGATGCTCCGTCAGACAGTCCTCGGAGGAAGACATTACCGTGACGTCTTGGATTTCTCTCATCCCTTTTGGCCACGAAATGGTCCAGTTAGGACAAGTATGTTATGAGAAAGTTATCAATTTACTGTCGCTCTTTGAGAAGCATGTGTTCAGCAGTTGAAGTTCAAAAGTCGTGCAGAGTTCCAGCAGTGTGCTTCTCTCTATGGTCCTAGCTTAACTGAACCAATCATGAACATTTTCGAAGCCGTCAGCTGTTCGGCTAAAATTTACATTGCAGTCTCACATGATAAACACTTGTGTGCCGGCCGGGACAGACATGACATAAGAAAGTAGTGTGTCTGTGACAGCGCTTGATAAGCTGTGGGGCGTATACACTGTATACCCGGATATGGTCTCTTTTCAATGAAATGTCAAGGTTCATTGAGCTTTCATTGACACGCGTGAAGGCCATTACGTGGTCTATCCATTGCCACCATCAATCCAAGTCAGCATTGTCCTTCTGCTTTGTCAGCTCAGAACAGCGTGAAAGCCTCCTGCTTGCCTTGAATGATCTTGGCAGATTCACCGCGCCAGCAAACCACCTGGATGGCTAATACATAAATAACGACGTTCAATCATCTTCGCTACCTCTTAAATGCGACCACGAAGAGAGCCTACACTGGCGGTGGCCAACGCTGGCCGGCATGTTTGAAACATACCCTGAGATTTTAGCATTGTATCACTTCTTAAAATGGCGGCCCTTCTTCTTTGTGTCATGTTATTTGAATTGAGGCAGGGATTTTATGGTCGGATGCCCCTCCTGACACCAACACACCATAAAGCCGTGGCACAACTATGAGTCCAATTTTCCACTACACAGTAGTCAGATACAGGTCCCACTAAACAGAGCTCAAGTTGCCGTACCGTCATCTCTTTGGATTTGTATTTGGTCTTGTCTACAGACCATCCGGAGGTAGTTTCATTCATGGGTAACTTCATTATGTCCCCTAGACAGAAGTCCATAGCAGCGGATATAGTTATCGTCATATCCAGGACACACACATATATCAAATATCACGTTAAACTGAAATGGAATGATCGTATGTGGATCAATCTTTTATTATTCTTTGTTAAAAATACAGGTTTAACTTTTGCTTTAGTACGAAGTGTATATTTGAATATAAATATAACTTACAACTGCTCTAATAATAGGCAAAACAAATGACAGGCAGCCAACAAACATACTTATCCTAGGAATATCACCTGGTCTATAAGAACTTGATCAGCGGAGAACATCACATTGAAGGCATATTGTTGGTAACCATGGAACGGAAGCCCTTGGTCGACAAGCGTCCGTGTTACAAACGACATTCCATTTTCTAACTCAGCAATCTCTAAAACAATATTGAAACAGAAAAATGCATATTTTATGACAAAATGGGCCCGCCTCTTATAGGTATTATAACAGAAAACACTGGTGACCGTGTTTTTAATCGTGTAAAGCAGTAATGTGACTTAATTTAAATGCTAAGGGTATGACACGTGAGCCAAAAATACATGTACCATTAATAAAAATTACAAATGTGTAGATAAAGGGCCTCATTTAGCTTTGATAAAAATTAAAAATTTGAAAGCGGTCTGAATGTGAATACGTTTTAGCCAAAATGGATAACGTGGCAGTTTATATTTGCAAATAATGTTTTCATGATGCCCTAGTGAATTCATCATTTTTTATGTTTTTGGTGTGACCCCTTGACCCTAATAAATTTCTCACCTTGTCTAGCAATACTCGATATTTCCATTTCCATGACTTGCAGTTTCTGTTCTAGGAGCCTACATTTTCTCCTCATCATGTAATATTTGCCATAGATGACCGATCCAACTTCATATAAATTCAAATGTAAAACAACAGTGTTATAAGATGGATATGGATTTTGTTCATTTGATCAGGTTTCTGCTTATACATATATCTCTATGATTTGTTTGTTATTGAGTGATAATTACATAACAGCGATCAATTATTGACATTATTGTAACTTGGTCAGCTAGAAGACATTTCTACAGTATCCTATGATATACTATGTACAAGTCAAATGCTCTCTTCTGTATGTATACGGACCTTTAAGTATGCGTCTAAAGACAATTCGTTAATGTATATAAATTTAAGGCATAGAAATTTGACGGCATTATCAATATTTAAATAACAAGATATTTCTGTTTCTAGGTCGGTCATTTGTTAGACAAATAATGTTCTATTGTTTATCAGGACTTTCACGTAGACATTTGATGCTTTGCATCAATTCTCTCTTGTACATGTTCTGTTTGCTACCACACTAAATATAATATGTTTGCAACTATATTTACATACGATAGCTATAAGGATTAAATGTGTTGGTAATATTTGTTATAATCATTTCACGTCCATTGTTATTAAGATACATTTATAGATTAACTTAAGAGACATTACGTTATAATAAAGCTGTGCTTTGCTATGTTTACATATTGTAAGTGAATACTACTTGACTTTGTTGTTTGACATTCATCCTTCATCACTTCAGATCACTCTATACAACAGTGAATACATAAAGTTAACATTTGCAATAAAACGTCGAAGTTTCTTTTCATAAAACTCAACCTTTTATGAAGCATACGTCAATATACTTAATATAACGAACAAATAATCGCAATAAACTTACACAAGTGAATTTTCGATAACATGAAAGTGAAACGGAGAACAAGAAGAAAGGAAAGTTTCATTATGTTTATATTTACTCCATGATAGTCATTTTTTCAAAACAAATTATATGTCGCATCAAATGCCTTGTCAGGTTTTTAGTGTGTAAATTAAAATGTAGTTATTTTTTATCACGGCTAATAGTTTGCAGAAAAGTACAAACATTCTTAAAAAAGATGCAATACATACCTAGGACAAATATTCCTACCAAAACTCCCAACACTGCTCCAATAAGTCCGACAATAGTGCTGACATTGCTCACATAGTATTTCAAGTAACCAATGTCTTGTCTATAAATGCTGCCAACTTTCACCTTTTAATAAATCGAACAAATATACAATTAGTAAAATAATAAATAATAGATTATAATTATTATTTATAAAATTATAAATAGACATTCTAAATAGAAGACAATCATCATCATCATCATCATTACACTTATAGCCATTTCCATCATCATCATCATCATCATCATCATCATCATCATCATCATCATCGTCATCATCATCATCAAGTATCAAGTATACATCTTAACTAACAGTAATTGTTACTTTGTATGGTGTTTGTATGGTATTTCTGTGTTGTTAGCATTAAACTTGATCTTAATATATCTATCATACACATTTCTCGTCTATAACTTACGATGACTGAATACTGAGATCCATCATCATGGTTATCTGGAATCTTACACCTCAGCGATGTACTGGTTATCTCCAATTCAGTGCACTGGGCCTCTCCAATAGTTACTATATATTCTTCGGGAGATGCTCCTAAATCTAAATAGGAACCCTAAAGGGTACACGTTAAAAAGTTAATGGTGTCATACAAATGACTTGAGTTTGTTTTCTTAAATACATAAACACGTAAGTTGCTAACTTTAAACTGATATATGAAAAATTGAATTTATTTTATAAAATAACCATTAGGAGTATATATAAATGTAGGTATGTAAATCGATTGAATGAAAAAGACGAAAGAAACAAGAAATTTAATGTAAGTTTAGTTATAAGCAAATCTTTGCTGATCTTTAATGTAAATCTAAACGGAAAACATATTTTATAACAGCCTAAAATATAAGGGAAATAAAGTGCCTGTAGAGGCTTAATGATACAGATTCATACTTACTGTCAGCGTGATGTATTTTTCACCATTATTCATCGTCTTAACGCCATCAAACCTCTTAAATTCTGGGTCTGGGTAATATGAAATAGGTATAGCCTTTTCGTACCCATCCAGCTTAATTATCATTATTGATTTAAAACACTTGCAGTTGGCATCACTCATCACTTGTTCGCTTTGATTTTGATTTAACTTTATGTACAGGTCAGTGATCATGTTTGGAGGAGCCGGTGGAAATCGACACTGCAGGTAGCTAGACGTAGCGTGGTCGCAGTCGATGCTCTGGGAAAGCATGGAATATTCACTATTACAAAAAGTGAATAGTGAAACATAGTCTTTCGAATATTCATTTATAAAGCAGCTTGTTACGCACATATTTATCGTACCATACCATTTATTTATGAGTCTCTTTTTTTCCTTTTCTATGAAATTAAAAAATGCTGTTAACTTTTAACCACCCTTATTCAATATTGCACATTTCAAGATCATTTCTTAGAATGTTACCACGCAACAATTAAAAAACAAACAAAAACAAACAAAGAAAACAACAACAAACACACCAAATGCAAGTTATGAAACAAACACTTTATGAAGTCTTTTTAATGCAACCAAATTTAAACAATTTTTATGGACAGTGCAGAAAGACGATCTTTTATTTATTGGCCATTATAACGATAATAATAATGATAATGATGATAATAATAATAATAATAATAATAATAATAATAATCATAATAACAATAACAATAATAATAACAAAAATAATAAATAAACTTTGTATAGTTATAATCAGGATCACATGTGTAATAGTATTATGTTATATCCTTATTTTTCATTTATTTTTAGAAAGATATTTTACAATTAATTCAGAATCTGCTTGCTTTTTATAAGATAACCTTAAATTTAGCAACGTTGTTTGTTTGCAGTCACTTGAAATACCTCATCTTTTAAAGAACGAACATAAGACAGTAAATTGTGATAATATTATGTCATGCTACTTACTGTGCTATTTCCGTTGTATGAAGCGAATACCTTGTGGTTTTGGGCATTTGTCAAGTCCACTCCAGAAACGTTAAATACTGTTCCACCGCTGAAATTGAAAGTTATGTATGCTTGTTTTGGATTATGTGTTTTAGAAACAGACTTTCGGAAATCCGGATACTAAGTGTATACTCTTATTATAAAACTATCATCGCCGTGGTAACATTCTGCAGTCTTTTTCTAAAACATGTCACTTGTTAAATCATTAAAATGTGTATTATTTTATATATTATTGTATAACATAAACGACATTAACCATGGTATTAACCGTGACAAATTTCTGGGGCTGATTGACCAATATTAAAACATATATAGAGGTATGCATGGAAATCAATTTTATAGAATAAAACCATTGTGTTCTTGCTTTCCCTTTTTAAACGATGCTGATAATTTTCCCCAGGGCCATGATTTCACCATTTTTTCAACTATTGCGCGAAAATCAGAATTATAGCTTCTCAGTTTGTGTCTAATAAGCAAGGCAAGTTCCTGACACATATACAGAAAACGTTAAAAACTGTTTTCTTGTAACTACTTCCGTCGGAATTTTTACGAGGACAATATGTTATAAACAAATACCAGAATCGGTGCCTTTGACATTACCAAGGAGACTTATGCAGTTTGTGTATATATTTTATATATTTCAGAAAGAAAGTGCTTAGTTTTTTTAATGTGTATTGCATTCTGCTACAATATTCTTTAAATCTAATGACAATTAGTTTAATTTATGAGAACTTGTTCGGTTTAATCATCGAGCACACACAGTAACGTAAATTCTTTCATAAACGGTAGTTTTTCTCAGAATGGTCATTAAAACTTCGCAAAAGTTATCGACTTAAACTGTTTATTAATATTCTTATATATTGAGAAACTGTAGACGAAACATTGCATATTAGTGGACACAGGATTGGAATTTCGCTGTTATGGCCTTTCTGTGAATTCTTTTCTTACCCATTTAAATAGTTTTAAATAGTTTCTTGTCTGATTAGTAGAAAACTGAATCGAATTGTCTATATAGCACTCAGCCAACAAAACTAGTAAAATGATAGAGTATGTTGTATGTTCCCTTTTTGAAGCCTACTTTTTATGCGGCAAGGTCATGTGATTTAAAGCTTCGCCATCATTGGTCAGGATACCAGACAGTCACGTGTTTAATGACGTTCGACTTGTGTATGATCTTTATTACAATAATGTTAGCCGTATATCAAGGCTATAAATCAATAAAACAAATATCGTAGAAAAGGAATGGGATGTAAAAAGTCGATGAAAGTTTCTTCTGATAGTGATTGGTTTGATTATTTGCAAGATTGCGTGCTCAGAGAGGGGATATTGTGTGTGTTACTTTTCTCGGGTTCGATTATGTCAAAAGATGTTCACTTTTGAATTACAATATTTCAGCAATAGCTCAATATATTCAAACACTGTAGTCGGGAAGGAGAAAAATATTGAAATAAAATATTAATAAAGATCAACGTGCCTCAGAATTTACAATTTAGTTTTGGATACGAAACCTTTGATCTTGTATATATAATGGTGGGATAAAGACTAGTCCGTCTATCTTAGAAAACATGTTTTAGTCAAATTTGGTCTAGATTTCTGCTTTTAATCGCATTTTAGCAAATAAAGGATTCCATATTCATATAGTTCAATGCTGTTTAAAAAGCACTCATATTATCAAAATAGATAACAATTTGAAATAAATTATACTTGTATTGCTGTTTAATGGTTAAAAAGTGATTTCCTATCACGGGAAAGGAGAAACGTAATTTTTAAAAGTATTTTGTAACGTGTATACTTAATTTGTATACATGTATAAAAATATTTTGAATGTACACTTTTTCATATCGTAACACAGGCCGTATGCTGTTTGATGCAGGTATCACAAAGTTGTGAGTTTCGTCAACAAATATTATCCAAGACATCCAACTAAAATGTTCATGCCAAAATTGTGATAACGAAGAAACACGAAATACAAACTACTTTACCTTAATATTGTCCTTTCCAAAGATACGTTCTGCACTACCGGATCGTCTCGCAGGGTGAAATTTACAATCGGATTGTAAAAGGTATAAGCGCTGCCATCAAAAAAGATTCTCAATGATGTCATATCAGATTTAATGGCCGGTTGTACACACGTGATAGTTGATCTGTATAATTAAAATAAAATCGCACAATATTGACAAGTTATAAGATTTTATTTGTGCTTGCTTTACTATAACATAAACATATTTTGATAGAAATATTTTAAAACAATTATGTTATTTTCTTCTGCAAAAATACATATAATTTGATTAGCTGCTTTGCAAAACACATCCTAAGCGTCAAAGCGATAGTGTATTTCCGAACGTAGTAAATGTTCCACATTAGGTAAACCAAACTATATTAAAAACCTTGTTAGGTAGCACGGTATACACAATTTATAGAAACACCTATATACTATATGATGGAGAAAAATATCAATTTACTTGTGAAGTGTCTTCTTTTTTTACTTTAATAATTGGATATTTTTAATAACTCAGAAATAATGAGACGAAAATCTTGGTAAACAAATGTGATTTTCCTTAACATATACCGAAATGAAATCGTTTTATTCACGTTTCGATTTCGTTTCATTCTGTTTGTATGCAAAAAAATGTCTTTTGGATATAAAATACAAGGTTATCTGGTTATCTGTTTACTATTAACCTGTCTATACAAAGCGATGATGAAGGTCGGTGGCTGGTATGGAGATACTGAGTGAGAGAAGAACGTCAAGATTTTTAAGTACGACCTATCTAGCTTTCTCAGAGAGAACTCTTCTGTGTATGGTAAAGTCTAGTTCACTCTGGTGCATTATTTTTCCAATTCATGCTCTATTCTTTTCCACATATCAATCTATTTATATCTAGTTCATTTTCCTCGTTTCCTCGAGTTTTTTTCGTGCGTTTCTTTATTGAGATACAAACACCACATGATTGTTTTGTTTGCATTTATATACATTCCACACCAGAACAGACCCCTTTGCAGGAGAAAGTAATATTAAAACTCTAGAAAAAATCTATGCATGTTGCGGAAGCTTGAAGGCAGGCCATACGATTGGACCCGTGATTCCACATTTTGCAGCGTATGCAATAAAGGCAGTCATTTGACGATCATCCTTTTATTTGAAATGGTCTTTACTTGCCGATATGGCAATTGTCATATTCTTAAGACTATGACCTTACATATATCCGCATCTTACATTTCTTTGCAATCACGCTGGATATCTATATTTTATTATAATAATAGTTATTTTGTCTGTATATAAGTTTATCAGTTTTACCTCCTGATACAGGTCTTGCTAGTTGTCTCAATATTATGGGAATTTTTTGTTTACACTGTTTGCTTGATAGAAAAATCTTCAGGAAGTACGAGGCTTGAACCTTTTCGTCGCAATTAGAGTTGTCAAAATTGTTAACTACAATCTCGTCCTTATTCATATTAACTGCAACTCACGTGTCTATAATATGACATCTATCTAAGGCAACGGCATTGTTATATCGTAGTTTCACTTCTCTGTTTCCAATAGCAAGATTTCTCCCGGAAAAAGTAATTATAGTACCCCCAGAGATCAGTCCAGCTTTAGGTGAGTTTTCTATTATGTCTGGAGTCTGTAAAACATGAGGAATGTTCATTTTTACATGTCCTTTAACGGGTGTATTACGTGTACTTATAGGTTAAAGTATTTTTTCCTGCTGAAGAAAGAAATATTAGAATGAAAATTTGCTACGAAAATGCACTCGGCATTGCTCAATGCTATTGAATGTGCATATTGAACATGTGGTGCATTTGTTGCGCATAAGTGTTACTTTTTTAAAAGTAGTTTTCAAATACAGCTTGAGGTAGCAATAAGTAGTTTTTTTAAAGCAATCTCAGAAAATCTGTCAATTTTAGCTATCGACTTCTTCAATTCCTATTATTTTATATTTTGTGGGTTTTAAACTAGGAATGTCAATAATTACGAAATAATTTACCAGTTTGAATGATTGAATGTAAGTATCTATTATAAGCATAATCTTCATTGTTTCAGAATTGTTTGTATTTAGAATGTCTTACATTAAAGTTTGATAAGTACATGTATATGAAATGACTATAATTATCTTATTCATTTTTTTCAAAATAAATTAAACCTTCTAAATTTGAAATATTTATAGATGTATGATTGAAATGTCACAAGAAAAATAGTATATTTTTTGTCGCATATGTTTACATACCTTGTAAACAAATGGTCCTGCAAATGCAATGTGGTTGGTCAAGTTTACTGGTCCGCTTGATTCAGCCACTGTTGATCCACTTTTGCAAATGATACTAGAGAGAAATTAATTGAAATGACTAAATGTAAATTAAAATTAGATATGTTTCTTTTGTATCGGAATATGTACTTTGTAAGTTGTGACCATTTCAGCCATGTTCCTAAACGACGTATTTGATAATTATTTAAAAAAAAAATCTATATGAAGTAGTTCATATTTCATATATTATAACCATGCAGCGTGCTTTTTTCGTACCAATGTCATACAGTTACATTATGGACTAATGTCAAGCAAGTATTAACCCATAGAGGCAGTAGCGGCGTTATTCGTAATCTAGTTTGGGATACTAAGAGAGAAAAACAGAAGAAAAAAACTTTAACAAAGAAATAAGTTGTCACCTTTTGAACACGCCATTGCAAACACTAAACATGTTTAAACATGGCGATTGGGATTAAATTTTGTTTGGAAAATAATGTTTTAAATGCAATAAAACAAATGGTACAATACAATGTCATACATACCTTTCAAAAACCGCCCCTTGATAGTCGGGGGATACAAATGTAGTGAAATTAAAACTACTGCAAGGGACATTAGCCAACGTCACGGATAATATTTCTTTTGTGAAATCAGTTCCATTTATTGTAATCCGAGTTTGTCCACCAACAGGAGCATCTAAAGGCGAGACCTGCATTTTTAACAGAGATGCCAGTTTTAACGTACTTAGTAAATATCTCAAATAGTTTAATGTAATTTAACAATCCATAACATGTTCATCATCGTCAAATACTAAGACATTCATCTTTATAATGTATTTGACTTTTATTTGTAAAGTGAAATTAATCTCCCGTGCAATAAATGTGTCATTTACTATCATATGCTGCTGCATTTCAGTTTATGAATTTAATTGACTTACTAATTGGAGATCTAACTTGTTTTAACAATCTTATTTTCGTGTATAATTTTCTTTTTTAAAAGTTACCATATATTGTATGTGCTCAATGCGCCTTATCTTCTAAGAAAGAGACTGAAATGTTTATACAGTCAGCTACAGAAGTAGGCATACTTCAGCATGCACATGACGTAAAATGGAATATTGAGGTCAAATATAAAAGGCTGTCCTTAATTATGTTAACTTAATACAAATGATATATGTATATGTCACAAAGCAATCAAATATATTTTACTTTAGTAATTCTTGCTTTTGGGCACTGAACATTAGTCCTTAGTCCTGCGACGCATGTTTTAGTAGTGTTGTCCCATTTACAATGGTATCTGGAGGAGTTCAGGGCCTTGCAGTGTGTACAGTCATTAGCCAGTCGATCGCACCGGTACATAGTAACTGGAACACACACACACACACACACAAATATATACCTCAAATTCCACTGTCATTTGTCATGCAGAAATGAAGACATCTTTGACAGGGCCCTGTGAATGTCTTATCAGAAAGGTTAAATTATATTTCAATTAAATTTGTATTAATTCCATTGGCAATACCAAACTTTATTTTAATTTGAACTACCACATTTCGAAGGTACATACAGGCAAATTATCTGTCGTCTAAACGTATGTTTTTTAAAAGGACAGCACAGCTTAGTGAAATGGAAACTTTAATCGAGTCGTTTAAAGACAGATGCGATACTATTTATTATAGTTTCTCGGTTTTGAAACATATCTGCCTACGTTCATCTGTTATCATTTCCTAAATTGCTTTGCTTTTTTACAGGTACTATCTTAGAAACGAGTACGTTATAAAAAGACATATGTTTTACTAATACTTATCAATTATAATCATGTATAAAGGGCATACGTTTCTTGCTAATGTACGCTTTTTTTAAAGTTAACATGTGCATTGACAAATATTGTTTAATGGGTACTGTTGGTTTCCTGGTTCAGTTCTGCATCTGCTGAGGTGGGACCATACTTTACGACGACCCCAACCTCCTGTTTTGAAGCGATTTTGTCCGTCATTGAAATCTAATTGTCATAAAAAATAAAACGTTCATTTGAAAGACACTTAAAACTCATTGTAAAACCTCATATAGCTTTATGTTATTAACACATGTTTAGAATAAACATTGCAAAATAATTGCTAATAATAAACTGTAATGAACTATCTAGGAGTGAAAAATAAATTTGACATTTTAAATGACTTGAAAAAGGTGTAAACTATTAACTGTTACATGACCTAAACGCAACACTAACAGATATATTCATAGCTAGAAATACAATATAGTTGAATACTTGTGTGGGTTGAATGACATTGATTGACAAAAAAAACTTATAACGTATACATGGCAACGTGTTTTTTTTTTCTTTTGATATACTTGAAGAAGTTGCAATGAACGTCAAGATGCATTAAATATGTATTATGCAGAAAGTGAAATATATATCACAAATAACTTATACAAAATACAAGTGCACAATGCACAAATTTCAACCCGGCATGACAACTAGTTGAATAACAATTTTTAAATTAAATTTTAAAATTGATTACATTCTTCCAAGAGTGAAAAGATTAAAATGTTTGCATTGTCAGTTTTATATTTACGGTTTCATTGACTTATTTCTTTTCGTATTCAACAACTTCCGATAATATGGTTTAATATATTGTTTTCTTTGAGATTATACATAGGGCATTCAGAGATAAAACGATACTCATATCCAAATATATTACACGTTTCACATGTACTTTTCGTTTAATGAAATGAACGATGGTTAATGCCAGAGGTTTGTTTCAATCTGTAATCAAAGTGATGTAATCTTTAAGCCCTACCCTGAATTAAGTTACATCAACGTTACCTAGATAATATTTAAAACCAAGTGTAAAGAAATGTCAATATTTTTAGCTCTTGTTGAACTGATTTCCTTCAACCAGTTTTTGTATTTCGCAGTCATTAATATATTGTTTTCACAGTGATGTGAACACATTAATATTTTTTCTAGCCCTATATTTTAGCAAAACATCGATAGAACCTGAGCGGTTCAACATTCGTCTAAACCAAAGCCCCCCAAAAGATCATTATCATTGAATTATAGCTTTTCACTGCTCTCTTACTCTTAAACTTGTATCTTATCATGCATGTAATTCTTTGTTTTTGCTACGGGCATTCTGCCATGACTCACCATAAACCAAATTCGTTTTTTGTTTGAAGTATTACTCATAATACTTTCTTATCCAATGTTAAACGTGCTCCCTCTCTCTCTCTCTTTCTCT